>CAWUFW010021161.1:0-128931 GCA_963921515.1 Calotriton arnoldi
TGTACTTCGTTCAGTTACGTATTGCTACACCACAATTCCTGAAATTAGTATGGTACCATCAACAAATGAATTCTAATGTAACTAAAGTCTGTTATCACCCTTTATAGTTCTCCTTTTGGTAACCCTCAAAATCTTTGATTCACTACAATGCATTTCAATGGGGTACTATCATGTATATTGGTCTCAAGATGGCTGCCAGCAATTCCAGGATGAAGTGCTGACAGCCAATCAGATCTCACAATGACATGTGTGGTTAGGCTCCACCCAGATATATATGTGAATTTACTTTTGATTTTCTCAGGAACTACTCAACGGATTAACACCATTTAAGCAAAAGGCACGACACTGAACCACTTTTGGTGTAATTCCGTTCAGCAGTTCGGGCTGTAGCTGCGACTAAAGGTTCCTATGGAAAAATGAATGGGAAAAACACGTTTTGGGACCCCCCTTTTTTCTCAGCCCCCGCTTGACGAATCACCCCGAGACTTTCAGGATAGGAGCAGACTGGAGCGCCCCAACAAGTTGGAAACTTTCGCGAAGATTCGTCAACCGGCGCCAACGTTATTTCAAATAGAATGTTGCGGATTTCCTATGGAAAATAGGTCCTAACTATAACTATCTACTGGCGACCGCCAGTAGATAATATGTATATATATATATATATTCACTGAAAAAACCATAGGTTTTAGGGACAGTTATAGTTAGTTGGACATTTCACTCGTACAAAACCATAGAAATTCCCCCGTTATAGTTAGTTCAGCTAACTATAACTCGCGCCCCACAATGCACTGCTGATGACGTCACATATTACATCACTCATGACATGGTCAGTGACATCACTGATGACATCACTGATGACATCTCAAATGACATCACTGATGACATCATCCAGTGACTGTGTGTTTCTGTAAAGTTTAAATATGTTTAATATATATAGGGAAAGGCGTATTGAAGAATGAGTGGGTATATAAGTGTCTGAATGGATGATTTAGTACGTGAGTGACTGACTCTACAAGTGAGTGATTAAATGTATCTTACTGAATGCATGGGTTAGTGACTAAACTGTGTGAATGTCTGTATCCGTCTGTCTGTTGGTTTGTAAGCGGCTGCATGAGCTTTCTGAATAGCTACATGAGTGTCTACATGGGTTATTGATTGATTGTCTGAGTATCTGTATGGGTGCCTGAGTGTTTGTGTGGGTGGGGTGTGTGTGACTCTGTGCATAGATGTGTGAGTTGGTGATTCACTGGGTGCATGGTTTCAAGAGTGCATCTGTGATGGACTGTATGGGTGGGTGAGTGTGTGTATGGGTGTGTTAGTGATTGAATGTATATCTCAGTGGTACATGTGTGAGTAACTACATATGTGAAAGGCAGTATATATGTGTGTTGGAGTATATAAATGGCTATAAGTGAGAGTGTGTGATTGTGAGAGTGGCTGTATGGATGAGTGTGTACTTGTATCAGTGATTGTATAAGAGTGTAAGAATGTGCTAGTATTTGTATGAGTAAGTGAGCTGGTGTGTGTATAACTGTATAGGTGAGTAAATGGGTGTGTGATTAAGTTTTTGCATGACTGACTAGGTGTGTGAGTACCTCTATGGATGAGTGGCGGTTTGTGAGTGTTTATATAGGTGTATGAGTGCATATGATAGTCCTGTACTGAGTGACTAAGTATGAGTGACTGTACAGGTGAGTGAGTGGATGTGTGTGTAGACCTAAGAATCAGTGAGTGGGTATGTAGTTTTTGGTGTTGGAGTGTCTATGGTTTTGAGAATGGCAGTCTGTAATTTAGAGTGGGTGTATCAAAAGTTATATTAGGGTGTGAGAAGATGCATGAAATTATCACATGGATGATGTCATCAGTGATGTCATTTGAGATGTCATCAGTGATGTCATCAGTGATGTCATCAGTGATGTCACTGACCATGTCATGAGTGATGTAATATGTGACGTCATCAGCAGTGCATTGCTGGGCGCGAGTTATAGTTAGCTGAACTAACTATAACGGGGAATTTCTATGGTTTTGTACGAGTGAAATGTCCAACTAACTATAACTGTCCCTAAAACCTATGGTTTTTCAGTGAATTTCAAAGGTTTTTTAAATGCTAATTTCTAACTATAACGTGTCTGAAACCTATGGTTTTTTCAGTGAATTTCAAAGGTTTTTAAATGCTAATTTCCAACTATAACGTGCCTGAAACCTATGATTTTTTAATTGAATTTCAAAGGTTTTTTTAAATGCTAGTTTCTAACTATGCCTACAGAGGTAGGACATGTGAAGAAAGAAGAAAAAACGCACAGAAAGAAGCAAAAGATGTGCAGAAAGAACCAACAGAGGAGCAGAAAGAGGCCTTGTTGCAAAATCATCCTGTGCCCACAACTTTTTCAGACGGGTACTGGTGGTAACTGACTCTGACTAACCAGAGCCAGTGCTATGCTAAAAGACACTTAGAATACAGTGAAAACACCTACATACACTAGGGAACACTATGCATTGGGGTACCCCTGTGATTAGCATGACCTCCTCTGCAAGTCCCTAGTACATAATAGGGCAGGGGGATTAAAACTACCTCTTAAAACGCGCTACAGGGCGCGTTTGCACAGTGATGAAGGGAGGGGGGGCCTGAGGTGACATGTGTGCAAACGCACCCCGTGGCACGTTTTAAGTTGCAGGATTAAGCCCCCTTGAATTCTGAGGGTCCCTGGGGCCCAACTAGCCCCCAGGTACCTACAGTTCGGACCACAGAGCTGAGTTGCAGAGGCGTTCCGAGGCCACGTACCTTTTTCACCTCTCTGCAACGCAACTCTGTTGTGCTTACTGAAGGTACCTGGTGGGCTAGTTGGCCCCCAGGGTCCCTCAGGATTCAAGGGAATTAATTCCCCAACTTAAAACGCACCACAGGGCGTGTTTGCGCACATGTCACCTGAGGCCCCGCCCCCTCCTTTCACCACTGTGCAAACGCGCCCGTGGTGCGTTTTAGGATTGGGGATTAGGTCACCTTGAATCCTGAGGGTCCCTGGGGCCCAACTAGCCCACTAGGTACTTCCAGTAAGCACCACAGGCCTGCGTTGCAACGCCTGTAACAAATTGTGCAGTTGTGTTTAGGTAGTGAAGAGGGTCGTGCTGGGGGTAGTGTTTTAGGGTTTAGGGTAGTGCAGTGGTGTTTGTGTAGTGTAGGGGAGCATGCTGGGGGTAGATTTAGGGTTTAGGGTAGTGCAGTGGTGTTTGGGTAGTGTAGGGAGTCGTGCTGGGGGGAGTGTTTTAGTGTTTAGGGTAGTGCAGTGGTGTTTGGGTAGTGTAGGGGGTCGTGCTGGGGGTAGTGTTTTAGGGTTTAGGGTAGTGCAGTGGTGTTTGGGTAGTGTAGGGGGTCGTGCTGGGGGTAGTGATTTAGGGTAGTGCAGTGGTGTTTGGGTAGTGTAGGGGGTACTGCTGGGGGTAGTGTTTTAGGGTTTAGGTTAGTGCAGTGGTGTTTGGGTAGTGTAGGGGTACTGCTGGGGGTAGTGTTTTAGGGTTTAGGGTAGTGCAGTGGTGTTTGTGTAGTGTAGGGGGTAGTGTTTTAGGGTTTAGGGTAGTGCAGTGGTTTTTGTGTAGTGTAGGAGGTCGTGTTTTAGGGTTTAGGGTAGTGCAGTGGTCTTTGGGTAGTGTAGGGAGTCATGCGGGGGTAGTGTTTTAGGGTTTAGGGTAGTGTAGGGGGTCATGCGGGGGTAGTGTTTTAGGGATTAGGGTAGTGCATTGGTGTTTGGGTAGTATAGGGGGTCATGCGGGGGGTAGGGTTTTAGGGTTTAGGGCAGTGCAGTGGTGTTTGGGTAGTGTAGGGGGTCATGCTGGGGGTCGTGTTTTAGGGTTTAGGGCAGTGCAGTGGTGTTCGGGTAGTGTAGGGGGTCATGCGGGGGGTAGTGTTTTAGGGTTTAGGGCAGTGCAGTGGTGTTCGGGTAGTGTAGGGGGTCGTGCTGGGGGAGTGTTTTAGGGTTTAGGGCAGTGCAGTGGTGTTCGGGTAGTGTAGGGGGTCGTGCTGGGGGAGTGTTTGAGGGTTTAGGGCAGTGCAGTCGTGTTCGGATAGTGTAGGGGGTTGTGCTGGGGGTAGTATTTTAGGGTTTAGGGTAGTGCAGTGGTGTTCGGGTAGTGTAGGGGGTCGTGCTGGGGGTAGTGTTCTAGGGTTTAGGGCAGTGCAGTGGTGTTTGGGCAGTGTAGGGGGTAATGCTGGGGGTGGTGTTTTAGGGTTTAGGGCAGTACAGTGGTGTTCGGGCAGTGTAGGGGGTCGTGCTGGGGGTGGTGTTTCAGGGTTTAGGGCAGTGCAGTGGTGTTCGGGCAGTGTAGGGGGTGGTGTTTCAGAGTTTAGGGCAGTGCAGTGGTGTTCGGGCAGTGTAGGGGGTCGTGCAGGGGTGGTGTTTCAGGGTTTAGGGCAGTGGTGTTCGGGCAGTGTAGGGGGTCGTGCTGGGGGTGGTGTTTCAGGGTTTGGGGCAGTGCAGTGGTGTTCGAGCAGTAAAGGGGTCGTGCTGGGGGTGGTGTTTCAGGGTTTAGGTCAGTGCAGTGGTGTTCGGGCAGTGTAGGGGGCGGTGCAGGGAGTGGTGTTTCAGGGTTTAGGGCAGTGCAGTGGTGTTCGGGCTGTGTAGGGGTGCTGCAGAGGGTGGTGTTTCAGGGTTTAGGGCAGTGCAGTGGTGTTCGGGCAGGGTAGGGGGTCATGCAGGGGGTGGTGTTTCAGGGTTTAGGGCAGTGCAGTGGTGTTCGGGCAGTGTAGGGGGTCGTGCTGGGGCTGGTGTTTCAGGGTTTAGGGCAGTACAGTGGTGTTCGGGCAGTGTAGGGGGTCGTGCTGGGGCTGGTGTTTCAGGGTTTAGGGCAGTGCAGTGGTGTTCGGTCAGTGTAGGGGGTCTTGCTGGTGTTTCAGAGTCTAGGGCAGTGCAGTGGTGTTCGGGCAGTGTAGGGGGTCTTGCTGGGGCTGGTGTTTCAGGGTTTAGGGCAGTGCAGTGGTGTTCGGGCAGTGTAGGGGGTCGTGCTGGGGGTGGTGTTTCAGGGTTTAGGGCAGTGCAGTGGTGTTTGGGCAGTGTAGGGGGTCATGCTGGGGCTAGTGTTTCAGGATTTAGGGCAGAGCAATGGTGTTCAGGCAGTGTAGGGGGTTTTGCTGGAGGTGGTGTTTCAGGGTTTAGGGCAGTGCAGTGGTGTTCGTGCAGTGTAGGGGGTGGTGTTTCAGGGTTTAGGGCAGTGGTGTTCAGGCTGTGTAGGGGTCTTGCTGGGGTTGATGTTTCAGGGTTTAGGGCAGTGCAGTGGTGTTCGGGCAGTGTAGGGGGTCGTGCTGGGGGTGGTGTTTCAGGGTTTAGGGCAGTGCAGTGGTGTTCTGGCAGTGTAGGAGGTCGTGCAGGGGTGGTGTTTCAGGGTTTAGGGCAATGCAGTGGTGTTCGGGCAGTGTAGGGGGTCGTGCTGGGGGTGGTGTTTCAGGGTTTAGGGCAGTGCAGTGGTGTTCGGGCAGTGTAGGGTGTCGTGCTGAGGGGTGGTGTTTCAGGGTTTAGGGCAGTGCAGTGGTGTTCGGACAGTGTAGGGGGTCGTGCAGGGGGTGGTGTTTCAGGGTTTAGGGCAGTGCAGTGGTGTTTGGGCAGTGTAGGGGGTCGTGCAGGGGGTGGTGTTTCTGGATTTAGGGCAGTGCAGTGGTGTTCGGCCAGTGCAGGTGGTCTTGCTGGGGGTGATGTTTCAGGCTTTAGTGCAGTGGTATTCGGGCAGTGTAGGGGGTCTTGCTGGGGGTGGTGTTTCAGGGTTTAGGGCAGTGCAGTGGTGTTCGGGCAGTGTAGGGGGTCTTGCTGGGGCTGGTGTTTCAGGGTTTAGGGCAGTGCAGTGGTTTTCGGGCAGTGTAGGCGGTCGTGCTGGGGCTGGTGTTTCAGGGTTTAGGGCAGTGCAGTGGTGTTCGGGCAGTGTAGGGGGTCGTGCTGGGGTGGTGTTTCAGGGTTTAGGGCAGTGCAGTGGTGTTCGGGCAGTGTAGGGGGTCATGCTGGGGCTGGTGTTTCATGGTTTAGGGCAGTGCAGTGGTGTTCGGGCAGTGTAGGGGGTCATGCTGGGGGTGGTGTTTCAGGGTTTAGGGCAGTGCAGTGGTGTACGTGCAGTGTAGGGGGTCTTGCTGGGGGTGGTGTTTCAGGGTTTAGGGCAGTGGTGTTCGGGCAGTGTAGGGGGTCGTGCTGGGGGTGGTGTTTCAGGGTTTAGGGCAGTGCAGTGGTGTTCGGGCAGTGTAGGGGGTCGTGCAGGGGGTGGTGTTTCAGGGTTTAGGGCAGTGCAGTGGTGTTCGGGCAGTGTTGGGGTCATGCTGGGGCTGGTGTTTCAGGGTTTAGGGCAGTCCAGTGGTGTTTGGGCAGTGTAGGGGGTCTTGCTGGGGGTGGTGTTTCAGGGTTTAGGGCAGTGGTGTTCGGGCAGTGTAGGGTGTCTTGCTGGGGGTAGTGTTTCAGGGTTTAGGGTAGTGCAGTGATGTTCGGGCAGTGTAGGTGGTCATGCTGGGGGTAGTTGTGAGAAGTTGGCCTGGCATATGCTGTCCACTAATTATAGTGGGCACCTTGCACCAGTCCAAATCTACTCTTATGGTAGGTAGGTTAAAGACAACCTTATTGAAAGCTATCCTAGTGGTAGCTATGGAGAGCAGCCTTCAGGCTAAGTCTTGAAGGAATGTAAAGCAGCTTGTTTTACCAGTCTATAATCTCTTGAGTGACCAAATGAAAGAGCACCACACCAGGTATATATTCAAAATATATGTATTTATTACTAAACACACCCCTCTAGTCTCTTTATGAGGCTAGAGTTCGAAAGTACATAGGTTATAAGATCTTAAATCACAATAATAGCACAAATACACGTTTGGGCCCTAGGGGCGTACCAAACCATATACCAATAAAGTGGTATGCGAACCACGACTGAACTAGACACTAGGCCTAGAGCCTCTAGAAGTGCTTGGACCACAAGGAACCACCCAAGGTAGTGACACAGGGGACCCACGGGAGACGCGTGCAGTGTAAATACACAACCGCGATACGCCGTTAACTTCTATGGAGAAAGTCGGGATCGGGAAAATAGAGGAAAGGGACACTTAAAAGAGGACTAGGACAAAACCCTTTGAGATCTAGGACTTTGAAGAGTCTCTACCCACGGGAGCACCGGAGTACTCGTGTTACCTCACCCAGGGAAGCCGGGTGCATAGGTGCCTTTCGGGGTCGGGTTTCGTCGTCGATTCGAATGGCGATCTGCTGCAAAGTGCTGCTGGCGGCCAAGAGAAAAGCGTCCGGGTGGATCCAAGAGTGGATCGGAGTTCTGGTGAACGTGAAAGCAGAGGGGACAGAGTCTGGGTCACTAGCCAGTGACCAGGAAGGCGATGGACAGATGCCCACCGATGTCGAGTGCTTCAGGTGCATTGACGGTTGTCTTGACTCTTCAGCCACGAGGTCCGGGAGGCGTTGTCGGCGACCAGGAGCAGGATTCGGGCTGGTGCTCGATGTCTGTCGAGTGCTGAGGTGTCAGCGACCGGATTGGACCCAACAAGCCTTGGCAACGGCAAGTCTTGAGTAAGATGAAGATTGTCGATGGTGCAGACCAGCAAGGTCTGTGGAACTCACCCAGCGAGGGTAAGTGAGGGCAGGCCTGGCGCAACCAGGATGCCAAGTAAAGAAAAGATTGGCCTTCGTTAAGGGCTACTAGCCAACGGGCTAGCGACCGCAAAGGAGCCTCGTGACGCCGCACGTGGAGCTGGCTTGCAGGACACTCGTGGAGTGGGGGCCAGTGATCTTCGGTGCAGGTGGTGCTGGAGGCTAGGGCTACTCGGAGCCCAAAGCACGACTTCTTGAGAGACCCAGAAGATGGTGCACTTGCAAATGTGCTTGGTGTGCAGGGGTCACGGTCTCAAGTCACCCACGATAGCCACGGGCCTCAGCTTTGCTGGGGACTCAGGGTAGCCTCGAGGAAGTCTGAGAATCCACCTCTGGTGATGCGATGACTTTGGCGTCCGGCAGGAGCTTCAGTAATGCAAACCGGACAGATGCTTCTTTGGTGCCTGCCAAGCAGGGGAGTCACTCCTTGACCCCAAGGGAGATTCTTCAGTCCTCTAATCTTGTCGTAGAGCGTCGAAGGTCCAGGATTCAGTGTCAGAGTTTCGTCCAGGTATAATCTAAAGTCCTAAGGACTGGGTTCCTACCTTTATTCTAAAAATAGGGGATGGACTACTCTGTGGCCCCACCTATGGGTGGGTCAGGGCAGAGGGGTGGCTACATCCCTTTCCCTTTGTCCAGTTCGTGCCAAAGCAGGGGCTGCGAGCCCCTGATCCGGTTTGAACTGGGGTATGCCTAGGGACACCAAATGTGCCCCAGTGCAGGACTTCAAAGCACCCGAAAGTGCTCCCGCCCAGCCCCAATACACATTGTCCTGTCTGGGGAGGTGGTCACACCTCCCTGGGACAGAAACCTATTGTCCAGGCCTCCCCTGCCGGAGTTTCGTCCAGCAGCAGGAGGCCAGACTCGTGTCTGTGGCAGCAGCATCCATTTTGTGATGCCAGGGCTCTGGAAAGAAGTTACCGGACTCGTCAGAGTTAACATGTCTTTCCCTCTAGAAGGGTGGAATGCTACCCCGCCGCCAGGATTGGCGGGGGGTAGTATTCCAAGATGTTTGACACCAAACACGACATGTTTAGGTGCAGCCATTCCAAAGTTAGCATTTTACCGCGAGGATATAATGCGCTTAAGAGTATATGGTCAGGCTGCACTACAAACAGCATCAGAGATGGTCTCCGAACGCTGCAGAGTGGCCCTGCTCATGCAGGGGCACCCTCTCACATAGGAACCATGCACTCTGCCTTTAGGATTGATAAGGCCTGCCTTAGGAGTGACTTATAGGTTTATATGTGTGTATGTATTTCGTGATATAGGTAACCTATATCACAGTAAGAGTGCATGCACCACCTTACCCAGGCTGCAGTAGCAGACCTGTGGTGTCAGTTTGGATGGCCTTCCAGGGGTGGCATAATACATGCTGCAGCCCCTGGCAGGCCTCTGAGGTACCTATGCCCTTGGTACATAGTATACCATATACTAGGGACTTATAAGGGCACTCAGATTCCAATCAGAGATGTGCCTAAGGCACATGGAAACCATTTTAGAGAGGAAGCAGCTAGGCTGGGGTTCTGATTAGCAGGGCCCCAGCCAGACTAATGTCGAAAAACAGTGAAGCATCAGCAAAAGTGGGGGTACCCATGTGAAGCAGATCCTACTCTCCTACAGTAGTGTTTCAGGGTTTAGGGCAGTGCAGTGGTGTTCGTGCAGTGTAGGGGGTTGTGCTGGGGATGGTGTTTCAGGGTTTAGGGCAGTGCAGTAGTGTTCGGGCACTGTAGGGGGTCGTGCAGGGGTGGTGTTTCAGGGTTTAGGGCAGTGCAGTGGTGTTCGGGCAGTGTAGGGGGTCGTGCTGGGGGTGGTGTTTCAGGGTTTAGGGCAGTGGTGTTCGGGCAGTGTAGGGGGTCTTGCTGGGGGTGATGTTTCAGGGTTTAGGGCAGTGCAGTGGTGTTCGGGCAGTGTAGGAGGTCTTGCTGGGGTAGTGTTTCAGGGTTTAGGGCAGTGCAGTGGTGTTCGGGCAATGTAGGGGTCATGCTGGGGGTGGTGTTTCAGGGTTTAGGGCAGTGCAGTGGTGTTCGGGCAGTGTAGGGGGTCATGAAGGGGTGGTGTTTCAGGGTTTAGGGCAGTGCAGTGGTGTTCGGGCAGTGTAGGGGTCGTGCTAGGGTATGTGTTTCAGGGTTTAGGGCAGTGAAGTGGTGTTCGGGCAGTGTAGGGGGTCGTGCTGGGGGTAGTGTTTTAGGGTTTAAGGTAGTGCAGTGGTGTTTGTGTAGTGTAGGGGGTCGTGCTGGGGGCAGTGTTTTAGGGTTTAGGAGTAGTGCAGTGGTGTTTGTGTAGTGTAGGGGTCGTGCTGGGGATAGTGTTTTAGGGTTTAGGGTAGTGCAGTGGTGTTTGTGTAGTGTAGGGGTCATGTTTTAGGGTAGTGCAGTGGTGTTTGGGTAGTGTAGGGGGTCGTGCTGGGGGTAGTGTTTTAGGATTTAGGTTAGTGCAGTGGTGTTGGGGTAGTGTTTTAGGGTTTAGGGTAGTGCAGTGGTGTTTGTGTAGTGTAGGGGTCATGCTGGGGGTAGTGTTTTAGGGTTTAGGATAGTGCAGTGGTGCTTGTGTAGTGTAGGGGGTCGTGCTGGGGTAGTGTTTTAGGGTTTAGGGTAGTGCAGTGGTGTTTTTGTAGTGTAGGGGGTCATGTTTTAAGATGCAACGCTCCAATACCTGACCAGTCTGCACTACATAAAACTACAAAAAAACTAAAAATAAAAAGTGTTTTGCACACTTTTGTCATTGGGCTATATGTGGGCTACATCTGGGTAATATTTGTGCTACATTTGGGCTCTTTTTTCACTGGTGGCCATCTTGGAAGACTTCTTTGTTATGAAGTTTCCTAATTTCCTCATTTACTGCAGTCTCCTCAGTAGGAAATGCTTTCAGTTTTTACTTTGATTCCATCAAGAAGGCATTCAGATGTGTCTCACATTTGCCATAAATTCAGAATGTTAGCACTCTAGTTGTTCATTAGATCACTGTAGTAAAGCTACTGCTCACCAAGGAGTTAACTGGAAGTCTACTGCTGGTATTGAAAGTGATTGTTTCAGTCTGCATGTCAGAATTTTCTAATGAAATAGAAGAGGATTTGAGATCTCACTTAAAACATGCACTAAATTTTCTTTTTGCAGCACTAACCATAATTTCTATGGCAAAATGAACCCCCTCATTTTGTTCCTTTTTAAATTAAATGTTTTAAGTGTTACCAGTTTATTCCAATCAAGATGGCTTCAGGTGTGCCATACTTTTGTCATAAGTAAGGCTGTTAGCACTCTAGTTGTTCTTTAGAACACTCTGGGAAGCTGCAGTAGAACACAAAGGCATCAACTGACAGGCTGCTCCTGTTGAAATATAACAGGAAGATATTTGAGATCTCACTTAAAACATGTCCTAATTTTTCTTTCTACAGCACTAACCATAATTTCTATGGCAAAATGAACCCCCTCATTTTATTCCTTTTTAAATTAAATGTTTTAAGTGTTACCAGTTTATTCCAATGAAGATGGCTTCAGGTGTGCCATACTTTTGTCATAAGTAAGACTGTTAGCGCTCTAGTTGTTCTTTAGAACACTCTGGGAAGCTGCAGTAGAACACAAAGGCATCAACTGACAGGCTGCTCCTGTTGAAATATAACAGGAAGATATTTGAGATCACACTTGAAACATGTCCTAATTTTTCTTTCTACAGCACTAACCATAATTTCTATGACAAAATGAACCGCATCATTTTGTTCCTTTTTAAATTAAATGTTTTAAGTGTTACCAGTTTATTCCAATCAAGATGTCTTCAGGTGTGCCCTACTTTTGTCATAAGTAAGACTGTTAGCGCTCTAGTTGTTCTTTAGAACACTCTGGGAAGCTGCAGTAGAACACAAAGGCATCAACTGACAGGCTGCTCCTGTTGAAATATAACAGGAAGATATTTGAGATCACACTTGAAACATGTCCTAATTTTTCTTTCCAGAGCACTAACCATAATTTCTATGACAAGATGAACCCCATCATTTTGTTCCTTTTTAAATTAAATGTTTTAAGTGTTACCAGTTTATTCCAATCAAGATGGCTTCAGGTGTGCCATACTTTTGTCATAAGTAAGGCTGTTAGCACTCTAGTTGTTCTTTAGAACACTCTGGGAAGCTGCAGTAGAACACAAAGGAATCAACTGACAGTCTCTGCCCTTGTTGGATGTACATGTTTTACTGAGAATGTCAGACTTCATTCTCACATGACTGAGAAAGATAATGTGAATTTACAGAAAATATGCTCTTATTTTAGCTTCTGGGGCACCTTCCAAAACTGTATGGGACAAGCATGTGAAAATAGTTTTCTCTCAAACATGATTCATGATATCCCAGCAGAAGGTTTTTCACAGGGTAAAATCACCTTAGAACACACCACAATTCCTGAAATTAGTATGGTACCATCAACAAATGAATTCTAATGTAACTAAAGTCTGTTATCACCCTTTATAGTTCTCCTTTTGGTAACCCTCAAAATCTTCGATTCACTACAATGTATTTCAATGGGGTACTATCATTTATATTGGTCCCAAGATGGCTGCCAGCAATTCCAGGATGAAGTGCTGACAGCCAATCAGATCTCACGATGACATGTGTGGTTAGGCTCCGCCCAGATATATATGTGTTTTTACTTTTGATTTTCTCAGCAACTACTGAGCAGTTTACACCATTTAACAAAAGGGTTCTTCTTGAACCAAGAACTACCTCTTTGCCAAATTTGGTGTAATTCCGTTCAGCAGTTCGGGCTGTAGCCTTGCATAAAGTTTCCTATGGGAAATTGATTTTTTGACTCTTATTTTTTAATTTCTCCACAACTACTGAACGGATTTACACCATTTAACAAAAGGGTTCTTTCTGAACCAAGAACTACCTCTTTGCCAAATTTGGTGTAATTCCGTTCAGCAGTTCGGGCTGTAGCCGTGTCTAAAGTTTCCTATGGGAAAATGAATGGGGAAAACACGTTTTGGGACCCCCTTTTTTCTCGGCCCCCGCTTGATGAATCACCCTGAGACTTTCAGGGTAGGAGCGGACCGGAGCGGGCCATAAAGTTTGAAAATTTCGCGAAGATTCGTCAATCGACGCAAGAGTTATTTCAAATAGAATGTCGCAGATTTCCTATGGAAAATAGGTCCTAACTATAACTATCTACTGGCGACCGCCAGTAGATAATATATAGAAAGATCTCTCTCGGAGAGCACATAGCTATAAAAAAAAATTGCCCCCACAGGGGGCCGGCCACTGAGCAGGAAGACCGACCCCCTGCCAATATTGCCACCATCGTACTTTAAAAAAAATATTTTTAGCATTTTTGGGGGGCGATCGTGCCCCCCAAGGAAAGCCAACATGTCTAAATAAAAAATATGCCCCCACAGGGGGTCGGCCACTGAGCAGGAGGACCAACCCCCTGCCAATATCGCCGCCATTTTTTTTTTTTTCCATTTTTTTTCCCCCCATTTTTTTTCCATTTTGGGGTGCGATCGCGCACCCCAAACAAAGCCAACTTTTAAAAATTAAAAAAATATGCCCCCGGGGGGAGCCGACCCATTACCACGAGGGCCGACCCCCCAAAGACATCCCTGGTGTCTAGTGGGGTTTCCTGGCCGTGGATCGCAGCGCTGCCGCGATCCACGGCCAGGAAGCCTCTTTCAGGAAGGCCTCGTTCGAAAGGGGAGACTCTCCTTTCAAACGAGGCCTCCTGAAAGCTGGGAGGCCGTTTTCGGCCGGATTTCTAATCGAGTCGAGCACGGCCTTACCTGCTGCTGTCCTCGGCTCCGGTGGGAAATCAGTGACGATCAGAGCGCCTCGCGGCGCGCTGAGCGTCACAGATGGGCGGGAGGGTGGGTGGGGGAGACGCGGAAAGCCTTCCACGTCTCCCAGGGGGAATTAAAAAAACAATCTCCGGTGCGATGCACCGGAGGTTTAAGGGTGGCCCTCCCTGGTGACGGCCAATGGACGTGCGCCGCACCCGCACCAGGGAGGTAGTGCTTGCGTCGGCCATTGGCCGACGCAAGCACCAAAGGGGTTAATAGAGAAGTGGTCCTGAATTAAAACGTATTTGTGTCATGCTGACCCGATAGCAATGTGCAAGACCAGGCAGAAGACACACAAATGACAAGAACTTGAGCAATACAAAGACAATCCTTTAAAGAATGCCTACTTCAAAGGTCAATAGAGGGATAAGTATTGGATCTAAAACCCCAGACATCTAGAACACTTCTGGATCAAGAGAAGACTGCCAAGGAGAAGAGCTGAAGAGCTGTAAGAAGGAGTACTGCCCCTTTGCTGTGTGTTGCTTTGTTGGGTTGGCCTGCAGATGCTGCTTCTGCTTTGGAGAAGAAAAGGACTGGACTTTGCTGTGTATTCCGCTTGTGAAGTTACTCCAAGGGCTTGTGTGTGCTTGCCTCCTGTTATTAAGTCTCAGGGCCATCAAAGACTTCACCTGCAGCATCCCTGAATTCCACTGCTGGGAGTTCTGATCTGCCATGTGGTGTCAATTCCAGTTCTGGGCCCTTGGAGGTTGTTCCCGCTGCAAAAAGCTACAAAAGACTTGAAAGTCAATGCTTCGCCCTTCCACTGCCTGTTTTTCCGACGTAGCTCCGCTGTGCAGGAAAAGTTTCCATGCACCGCCACTGTGCGGCCAAAGAAATCAATGCAGCGCCTGCCCGCAGCTAAAGAAACTGCCACAGCCTGAGTTCAGTGCACCGTGTCTCCGAAGTCCGAGACCCCCACACTGACTCCGATGCAGACCCTGCTGTGCAGCTGAAAGAATCGACGCATCGTGGGACCGAGGCTGAAGAAATCGATGCAGCGCCTGTTTGCCATCGCAGCATCGACCTCCAACGCGTCCGGATTTCAATGCATTGTAACTCTGCGCCAAATTTTCCACTGTATCACCCTCAGACCAGAACCGTCTTGGATTTCAACGCATCGCTTCCCGTTCCAGTCCAAATTCGACGCAACACTTCTCCCACGTGAAGCAGAACTGAAGCATTGCTGTGTTTTTTGGATGCTTCCTTCCTATGCGGCTGTTTTTATTTGTGGATTTTAACGCATCTAAAGTACTTTGTGTAAAATCACCGCATCCATAGGGTTCTATGGACAGAATTGCTTGAAACCTTTTGAAAAGTCATATTTTGAGTTCTGTATGTTGAATTTTTGTTGTTTTGGTCATTTTTGGTTTAGATAAAGATACCCTATTTTTCTAAACTGGTGTGGTATCCATTTGTAGTGGTTTCACTGTGTTACTGTGTGTGTTATGTACAAATACTTTCAGTAGAGGCCGGTATCTGGGCAAAGTAGCAGGGGGGGGACAGGGACAGACAACAAAATAAAAATAAATAAATAAATAAATAACTTACCTGTATCCATGCTCTCATCTGGTTCTGACGCTCCAATCTGGCTCCATGCACTGCAGACACAGGCTCCCAGAATCCCCTGCGGCCAATCCTGAGGCTGCATGAAAGCAGCATCAGGATTGGCCTGAGCCCTGTGGATTTGCACTCCCAGGTAGACTGAGAGCCTGTACCTGCTCTCTCCAACCCGGCAACGCAGCTGGGGCTGGAGAGAGCTTCAGCGCGCATGACAGTTTGGCCGTTCTGAGACGGTCGGACAAACCATCATGCGTACTGATTACAGTGCAAAACACTCGTCCACCAGCCTGTCATGTCTGGCCCCACCCCCAATCCTCAGCTCTGACAGCCAAAAAAAACCGACAATAAACAGGCGTTTATTATCGTTCTGTTTTTCCTTTTTTTGGCTACTGGCAAGGGAGGAGAGGCTCCTTCGCCATAGATGGGGAGCCGCCACTAAATACTTTACACATTGCCTCTGAGATAGGCCTGACTGCTCGTGCCAAGCTACCAAGGGCGTGAGCAGGGGTTATTTTGGGTGTATAACTCCCTTATCCTGACTGGAAGGAAGGGTCCCCACTTGGACAGGGTGCATGCGACTGCCAACTAGAGACCCCCATTTCTAACAAAGTGGGGGGAGTTTACCTCATGCCACAAATTCCCTTATCCTAAGTCCATTTAGAACACTGGTTCAGGATGAAGGACTAACCTGTTTGCTGGGCTATGCTAAATTTGAAGTGTACTGTAAGTGGGTCTGTTACAAATCTGAGCCAATTCTCCTATTTAAATTGGCCCTCTCTTATGCAACATGATGTACTTAGCATAATCGTCATTATTATTGTTGCCACTATTATTATGTTATCATCACACAATAATAATAATAACAATAGAAATAATGATGATAATAATGGAAATAATCATAATACTTATTATTACTATTATTTTTATTGTTGCTGTTATTACTGTTATTATTACTGCTGTTTTCAATTCTAAAATTAGTATGGTAATTCAGCCACTCCAATACCACAGGCACTTGCATTGGAGTTGGATTGATTGCTATCTCCTATACTGCAAAAAAACACAACCATAAAAAACAGCATTCATACTTACTCCATTTTGTTGCTGTGACTCTAGCGTCAGTAGCAGGATTCTGACATAGCACGTCACTTCAGATATTGGCCACGTCAAATAACGACTTGCTCAACCGAAATAAAATGTGCCCCTGAATCTATGAAGTTTGTGCAACTGTGCAAACAACACACTGTTTACACCGAGCATTCCCTCAAGGCATCTCAGGTAAGGGGAGACCGCCCGTGCATTTGCTCAAATAGGCTTCGAGCCACCACGGTAAGAAGAGAGCGTGCATTTATGAACTGAAACATCCTCGGCAGAGTGAGCACACGGCACATACCAATTGGCTTGTGGAAGGGGGCCACAGCTCATATGAACAAATCGTGCCGGAAATGCAATCACTCCTCTTTACGTTATTTTCCCTGCTCTCTGCGGTCCTACCATGATAATAAAGTAGTATGACAGCGGCTTACTGAAAGAAATCCATGTTTCTTAATAAGGGATTTGAAAAGAGATTCAGACAGCTTAAAGAACGGGCCCTTCTGCTCCAGTCTAAAAATCATAACTGCTTTTTCGCAAATAAGGCTGTTTAAAATGCTTGATATAGCAGTTGTTAATATTGCCCAATTTAGTAGTACTCAGTGTATCAACTTCTGAAGGATGAAAGCCAAGATTCCAGATTGTAAGCTGCAAATTTTGACGTGCTCAAGAAGTGAACATTCTACTCACTGGGGCATATTCTCAAGGACACATCGCCGAATTAGCTGCACTTTACCGCCACGAAAGTGGCGATAGATTTATCGCCCTATTCACAAGCCTGAGCTAACAGCCGACATCGTCAGTTCACCTGCGATAGCTGCCGCCAAAAACATCGCCTAGGCTGACAGCGACAACTAACGCTAATCATATGCAGAGTAGGCGTTCCCGTGCGAAAACTCACGATAACACCACTTCGCGATATTCTCAACGACCAGCCAGATCGGCGATGCGGTCCAAAAACAGGCGATAAGGCACGTTAGCAGCAGGGACTTAAGACCTGCTTTTTCCTGGTCTTAAGTAGGACGAAAACCTGCAGTATAAAGGGAGCCCAGCCCAGAGCCACATCTGAAGACCAACAGATGCCATGGAGCTACTAATCATGCAGCTTGGAGACCCAAGAGTGCCACAACACCCACCGCCACCACCCCCAGGACCACCCCCACCCCCAGGACCGCCCCCCCCCCCGGACTGCCACCGAGGTAGCGCAGAACAAGACAGCATACCTTCCAAAAACGCACCAGCCTCAGAGACTTAACGCCAGAGGATGTCATTGCCCACTACAGGCTCAAAAGGACAACCATCCTCCGCATCCTGACCCACTTTGCCCACAGGCTGACGGTACAAACACAGCGGACAACCAACATCCCTCCGCAGACGAAGCTGCTGGCTGTGCTGCACTTGTTGGCCTCTGGTACCTTCCAACCAACAACTGCCAGAGTCGGAGGAGTCTCACAGCCAGCCCTATCAAAGTTCCTCACACCTGTCTTCGATGCCATCATCAGCTTGATACCCCAGCACCTTTACTTCCCCCATACTGCGCAGGAACAGCTGGAGACCAAGCAAGGTGTCTACGCCATACCTGGCTTTCCGCACGTGTTGGGGGCAATTGACTGCACACATGTCCTACTTGTGCCCCCTGCCAACACTGCACACAATTACTGCAACAGAAAGCACACGCATTCCATCAATGTGCAGGCAATAGTGGACCACCGGTGACTGTTCACCAATGTCGTCGCCAACTTCCCAGGCAGTGTGCATGACTCCTACATGTTCCGACAGTCCATCATCAACCAGCGCTTTCAGGATGGCACCTATGGAAATGCACTGCTCGTTGGTAAGTACCAACGGAACACACCACACACCTCAACTCCACAATCACACAACTCACAACTGTGGGAATGCACATGTAACAAAATCACATATAACTTGCCAACCAACATGCCCACCTACCAGACATGACAACACAAGTAAATGTGGTAACAGGGGCCAGACATGTAGACAAACCATCCACAAAGGCATAGCCCCTCTGCCACACAATTGCAGAATGTGGGGAGAGGTGAGAACCAAGAATGTGCGAAGGAGGCAATGGACCCATGAATAAGAATGTACACAATGCCAAGTGTGGCGGTGATGTGCTGGACAGTCTTGAGTATGCAGAGCACAGACATGTCCATGTGGACATATACTGCTGGTGTCTGTAGTGTTGTGGACAGTGGAAGCAACCATGTCACCTCAGGCAGTGGGGAAGACCTTGGACATGTAGCTATGTCGCCCCCCCTGTAAGCGTAAGCATAGTGGGCTGGGCCGGCGTACGCCAGTCCAGTGCAGGAGTGTGAATAAACAGCCCGGGGCTCTGGGCGTGGTTCACTTCCGGATGGCCACCAAAGTAACTACTGCGTGTGTCTCTGTGTCCGCCATATCCTGACCATAGGCCCACACACACGTGGCCGACTACCTTCAACGGCCAAATTTACACCGGCGACGAGGTGGCTACTTCACACGCCACCCGGCGCACATCTCGCCATCGCCTGCAGGGGCGTGTCTGCCAGGGCGGCGCCCCTCACCCTGCCATGAGGTCGCCGCCGTGACCGGTGGTGCCTGCGCGATCCTGTGTGCCTGCTGCACCCCAGCCCGCTGGACCCCAGACCCGTCCAGCGCCCAGCGGTGATTGCCCGCCCCTGCACACCCAGCCATCACTGCTCACCTGCCGCCACCGGCGTGTCTTCAAGAGGGCCCACCACGTGCCGGTGCAATCCTCAAGCCCAAGGCCCGCGTGCTTGGCAGACTCCTCAGCTGATCGCTCGCTTCCGCGCAACAGGCCCCCAGCGCACCCTGTGGCACCGCACCGCAGAGTTCTGTGTGTGCTGACTGCTCCCTCCGGCCTACACTGCGGTCCAGCAGGTCTCACACAAATCAAATCCAGTCCGGACTTCCAGGCCTACTGCATCATCGCAGGCTGCACACCCGCTCAGCTCTTCAGGTGGGCCTACCTCAGTGCACCGCAAGTCATCGCCACGTGGCAGTAGGCCCTTGCCAGACGCAGTGCCTCAGGTGCCACTACCTCTGTGCACCACAAGTCACCGTCCAGCCTCCAGGCCGACTGCATCATCGCAGGCTGCACACCTGCTCAGCTCTTCAGGTGGGCCTACCTCAGTGCACCGCAAGTCATCGTCCCGTGGGGCTACCCCACAAGTCCGCCTCCAGCAGCCAACAGCATGTCCTCGGTAACACCACTGGAGCCCTTCACAGTCACGGGGCCACCCCCGTCCCAGGCAGGCCGCTGGAAAGCCTGGGTGGAACGTCTGGAGACGTACTCCTAAGCGCACGACATCCCAGCTCCGCTGCAGCGGCCCACGCGTAGGCGTGGGAAGAAATGGCCCGGGGCTCTGGGTGTGGTTCAGTTCTGGGCTCTGGGCATGGTTCAGTTCTGGGCTCTGGGCGTGGTTCAGTTCCGGGCTGGCCACAGAAGTAACTATGGCCTGTGTCTCTGTTGTAGTGTCTGTGCCACCCGGCCCTTAATCGACAATCTTGCAATGTAGCATGCACCCAGAGGGCGGGCTCGCCCGAATGGATAAATAAAGGAGCGCAAGACCACTCTGGGTCTTGGCTCATACATGCCAACTGTTGTGTGTGTACCTTCATTGCCACAGCATAAGCCAAAGGCCTAGCCTCAATCGCAGTGTGAGTTCAGCCAGGCCTGAAATCCACATCTGTGTCCGCCCTATCCTTACCATAGGCCTACACACACGTGGCCACCCACCTTCAATGGCCAACATTACAGTGTTGTTGTCAGGCTTGCGGACATGCGCAGACAGGCATGACAATGGTGTGCCGTAGGAGTGCAAGTGATGCAACCGCGCAGCGCACACAAGTAAATAGGCTTGGGGGAGGCAGGAGCAGCTGTGAGGCTACGTAATACACATTGACCCCGCACATTTGCCAAAAGCAATACATGGCATGAATGAATCCCAAAGTCACACAAATCACACTCCACAAAACTTGTAAGTCTGCCAACACAGCATGCAGAACCACCAGTTTACACTAATCTCACTTACCTCTCACAGGTGATCAAGGATATGCACTCTGCCCGTGGATGATGACACCCCGCCGAGCCCCGAACACCCCGGCCCAGAGGCAGTACAATGTGGCCCACAAACGCACCAGGGGCATTGTTGAGCGCACATTTGGCATGTTAAAGTCACGTTTCAGGTGCCTGGACATCACAGGTGGAAGACTTCTGTACAGCCCAGAAATAGTGTGCAAGATGATCATTGCATGTTTTGTATTGCACAACATATGTGTACGCACCAATGCCCCATGGATCCAAGTGCCAGATGCACCGGATGATGATGAGGAAGATGAGACAGGTGGACCATACCCCACGGCAGCTGCTCCAGGAATAGCCCGAAGGAACACAATCATTAACAATTTCTTCGCATGAGCACGTCACATTGTGACTGTCCTTAGCAGTCATGGAACAGTACATAATGACCACATGAACAGCATGTGCAAATAAATTCATTGCAACACACATTCCCTGTGTGCATGTCAGTCCTCTGCATTAGCACATCACTCTGACAAGTGTAAGTGCAACATTGAGTGCTAACAATCTCACAAATAGCAAATAGATGGTGGGTATGTCACCTCTGTACAGAGAGGCTGTTCAGGGTGTCACGTATTCGGAATGCCATTACAGGGTGTCAAATGTAGTACGTAATCCCCCTCATCAGCGTATCACATGTGTACAAAAACATGACATGAAGGCTGTCATTGGTGTTCAATAAAAGACAACAGGGTGTCATTTGGGGTCAGATATGAAATTGCGGGTGTCATTTGGGGTCAAATATGAAATTGCGGGTGTCATTTGGGGTCAAATATGAAATTGCGGATGTCATTTGGGGTCAAATATGGAATTTCGGGTGTCATTTGGGGTTAAATATGAACCATCCTGATGCAGAGATGCACCCTGTGACTCAAGTCCCACAACATGAGCAACATGGATGTAAGGGGGATGGGGGCACAGTGAACACCTCAGCAACATGGGAGATGCACACCAGCTAAAAAGCCAGCAGGAATACCGTGATGGAAGGCGAAGCAGTGACATCCCCCCCCCCCCAAATCCACATCACATTTCCAGAATGCAAGCAGATGACAAACTAACATTAGGGGTGAAAGCTCCTTTGTGTGAACTAGGAGGCGGTGGCACATCTGCACCTCCAACCTTGGAATTGCATGCGCCCGGCACCCCCTGAGAGATACCATAGCAGCTGATGACGACTCCCACACTATGCACAGCGCTAACCAATGGACAGCGTATGCACACCCCACACACAGAAGTTCTTGCTCGCAGTTCTCTTGCATGGAATGACCTTCACACTTACGCACAGACCATCCCAGGAGTCCAACCGCTGCACACTCAAACAATGTCAGCCGCATTCGATACGGTGAACCACGGTATTTTGTTGGAAAGACTCATGAATATAGGGATCAAGGATCAGGCATTAAAATGGCTTCAGTCCTATCTGACGGGTAGGCAGCAGGCAGTGACGATTCCTCCTTTTGTCTCCTCAAAAAGCGCCGTTCGTCAGGGGGTACCGCAGGGGTCAGCAATTAGCACGATCCTATTCAATATTTATCTGCGTCCACTTATCCCTATCATTAAATCCTTTGGCATCAAACTAATAAATTATGCAGACGACACGCAACTTGTGTTCTCGCTAGAGGGGAATCGGGCAGTCACCATGGATAAATTCCATGAGTGCATGCACAGCACTACAAACTGGCTCAGAAATAATTATTTACAATTCAATGGTGATAAAACGGAAATTGTGTATTGCACCACGAATAAAATTGCCCGCCTCTCTACCTATTGATTTTCGGCTTACCCTTCCGAAAAATCACTAATTCCAGCCAAAACAGTGCGTAATCTGGGGGTATTGATGGACAACAACCTTCAGCTGGATTCACAAGTCAACAAAGTAGTTGGCACATGCTTCTCCCTGATCAGAGCCTTGCGGAATATCCTCCCACTACTACCAGTTTCCACCAGGACACAAGTGGTGAGATGTGTAATCTTGAGTAGGCTGGATTACTGTAATTCCCTGTATCTGGAAGCACCCAACATACTGATAAGGAAGCTACAAAGAATCCAGACGATAGCAGCAAAACTAGCTCTAAACAGGCAGCGGGGGTCCTCTACATCTCTGGCTCTGAGGGATCTCCATTGGCTACCGATTCATCAGAGAATACAATTCAAATCTCTCTGTATTGTCTTTAGAGCAGCTCATGGTCTGGGACCTAAACCACTTCAGAGAAAATTCTCGTGGTATGCTCCCTCAAGAAACCTCCGCTCAGCAACAACAAATCTGGTGAACACCACGCGATTTAAAATATCTAGGACAGGTGGCAAAGCTTTTAGCTCTGCAGCCTCGCGGCTGTGGAATGCTCTCCCCACCAATATTAGACAAACTCAGGACACGCTTCAATTTAGGAAGAAACTGAAAACTTGGTTGTTCCCTAGAGAGGAGTACCCTTAAAGACATTGTCTGTATATTCATCCTTTCAGACACATTTCTTCCCCCTCTTCTTCCTTGCCATTTCTAGACTCGGGACAGCTGTCTTTTTCTGGCACTTTGACATCTGGGTAACTCGCAGTGCCAGGATACCCGTTGGGTGACAGTGTGCTATATAAATATAACTTACATTACATTACATTACAAACAAATCATTGCTCTGAGCTGTGGCATCCACATGACTTTGACTTTGACATTTTTCTCACACAGCCCTATTTCCTACATTGACGTGGGGCTAAGTTGGGAAATTGCGAGATTGTTGTTTAGGAGCAATGAGGCCACAGCTAGTTCACACATTCCCAGTCATCTCACTGCCTATCTGGGTCACGGTCAAACATGCGCATTGATATCAGTTCCCAGGGAGTACCTTTTTTTTAATCACTGCCCCTATATTCATCCATACTTTCATGCTTGCTTCATCATTGACATGACACATCTGTGTGAATTAGAATGTTTTAATCACATTCAGTGGAGTGTTGAAGCTGGACCAGTACATGGCCATGCAAGCCCCACTTTACAGTGCTGCCCCGTGGAGGGCCAGCCAGAGTCCTTTAGGGACTGACAAGTTCATCGGAAGAGGAAGAGTGCAGTCCGCAGTCTGATTGCTGTGTCATTGGTAACCAAAACAAATATGGCAGTCCATGTCGAGGGCCAAGGTGAGTGTCGCAGAGTGTATCGGCGGACAGTGGAAGGTGTTATTCCAGGGCATGATGCAGAGGGCAGAACCTAGCTGAAACAGGCCATATGGCGGAGATGAATGCTACCACTTCCTTCTTACCACAAAGGCAGAATCATCCACATCATCGCCCTCTGATGTGTGATGTGCCTCACATGTAGGTGGTGGTGTTTTGTCTGCAGCACTGTGTGGCACTGACACATCAGGGGCCGGAGGTGGAATGTCTGCCACACTGTGTGGCAGTGACACATCAGGGGCCGGAGGTGGATTGTCTGCCGCACTGTGAGGCACTGACACATCAGGGGGCGTAGATGTGGATGGAGTAGTAGCAGCAGCATTCATCTGCGCCAGGCCTTGTGGCAGCAATGCCATGATGAGGATCTGCAGGGCATGGAAGATCCCAGCTACATCTCGCTGGTGTGCAGCCGTGGCAGCCATTCTTTCCGCCTGCATCCGCTCCATGTTCTCCATGATCCTCCGCATGTGTCCCAACTCCCGGCTGTCATCGCTGGAGCCACTCTGACTAGACAGTTGTTCTTGCCTCAGAGTCATGACTCCAGCAATGTCAGCCATGGCTTGTTGGAGAGCATGGCGCGGACTGTGGGTGTCCGTTAGGGACTGTAAGTGGTCCCTGATGGGACTTAGACACCCACGTATGGCATCTAGTTTGGCTGCCATGAGGTCGAACCCCACCTGCACCTGATCAGCAATCTCCTCCTGGCCCTCTAACACACGGCGTTGGAATGCCATGTGTTGGTCGTGGGGGTCCTGGGAGACAGCCGTGGTGGTGGCTGCTTCCTGCTGTGTGGTCTGTGCAGGGGTGGGGTCTCCTCAATGCAGCTGGGCTGCCCTGCTCCTGGGGGTGGGGTGCTGAGGGTGTCCATGAGCTGTTGGAGGGCGTCGGTGTCGATGGTGTGGAGGTCCTCTTCATCATCAGTGAAGAGATGTACGGTCTGCTCTGCAGGAGGTGTTGATTCTCGCTCTGCAATGTGATTGGGAGATGCAGTTTAACAGTGTGTTCCATGTATGTTCACGCATTGGACAAATTTACAAACAGACTGCATGACAATGTACATTGTGACTGTTTGGGAGGAGATGCCTATTTGATGCGGGACAGTGGACATTTCTACACCATCAGGGATGTGGGGTTGTACTTGTACATTATCATCTCACAGTTTCCTGCTATGCCAAATGTGATTGGCCAGTTTCTACACACAAGCAGCAGCAGTTGTGTCCTCTGTTCTGTTGTGAAAGTGTTGCAGTCTGTACCACATTGTTGTCAATGTTGATGTGCTCTGTTTTTTATGTGTGTGTGCTGCATTGTGGGCGAGTCGCCCATGCAGCTCTGATTTTGCTGGCCCTTATCACTTTCAGGCGGTGTGCCTTTCACTTCTGTGCTTATACAGTGCTGAGATGTTGCAGACTTGGGTAAATTGGGCTCTTGGTGGGAGTTGGGACTCTTGGGCATGGTTTGTGTCTTGTTGACGTCAGGGGTTGTTTGTGCACGTGGATGTGTCAGAGTGTGACCTGCTCCTTTACGGATGTCGTCCACACTCAGCCACCTCAGTGTCGTGGCGTGCACCATGTCATGATAATTGGACTGCAGCCATGCTAATCATCATGCATTGTCACTTGCATTGTCAGTGTGGCTCACGGACCCGCAGCTTTGCTGGGTTCAGCACATGTGCATGGGTTTGTTGTGAGATTAGTGATGTGTGGAGAGGGCCCCCTCTGGGCACATTGTCGATGGGGGCCTACTGTTGTAGGGATTCTGCACATACACAGAGCTATGCACAGGATAATAGGACCTCGGAGTATAGTAGTGATCCAACCATGCACCTTAGTACCACAATCCCAATGCGACTAGCTTTAGCGTCTCATTCGCAGCGCAGCTACCAATGATTAGACAACCCAGAACACGGTCTCTCTCAGGACTCGCGGGAGCAAGAACACTCTTTCATAACTCACTCATACTTGTCCACAACGTGCGTAATAAGAGACACTGTATAGTTTAATGTTTATTTCAACTATCGTGCTCTAAGATACAGTACACGTGCCAGTACTATCAGCATAATGCATAATGATAAAATAAGAAGCATAGTTACAATTCCATAGAATACAAACGGGGAAAGCATTTCATAAAGCAGTGGATATAGGGCTAAATGGCCTTACCACCCTCCCCGGGCTATTTACTAGTTTATAATAAAAATAGAAGACCTCTGGGCGTTGTCAGGCGGACCCTCATACCTCAATATCTAGATGCAAGGTTTACATCATCAGACAAGCACAGCTCTTCTCCCTTGAAAGGTTTTTCTCCAAGTGCCACAAACATCGAAATCACAATATTAAAAGCACACAAATTTCTCCAGTGCAGCTGTACTTCGTGTTATGTCTAAGTGCGAGGGGCTGGCCAGATCAGCAAGAACAAGGGACGTTGTTTTTTGACCTTGTACATGTTGTGCAGACGAAACCCACAGGGAACAGGAGAAAAGGTGAAAGGCAGACAGTTCTAATATAGCAGGGCACAAGCAGAGTCTGGAAAAACAAAGTCACAGAGTAACGTGTGCAAAAAGGCATCATGGCAGCCAGGCCTAAGCCAACTTAGCAATGTAGACAATGAGGCCACAAACCACACGACACCCTCCCCTGTTCAGTCCATAGGCGAAGACATAGGACGAAGACAGATTTCAAAGAGATGGAGCAGGATGCAAACGTCTATGCATGAATAGTCCCCAACGATGGACTGTTAATGGAATAAAAAGTACCGATAAAAAAATTCAAGTCTGGGCAAAAAAAATCCAGAGATGCAGGACGCTGAAAGCGGAGGTCATCTAATCCAGTAAAGTGTAAGTGCAAAAAAGCGCCACACCTTCCAAGAGGACATCGTTGGAGCCGTCTGAAAAAAGAGACGCCATCCAGTTCAACAAATCAAAACTGCATTCATGTTCCTCACAAGAGAGAGCACAGATCAGCATTGCGGGACAACTTGTGTGATACTCAATATAACTTCGTTGTAGGAGATCCTGAGCAGCCGCCCAGATATCCCATTGCGCCAAAACTCCAAGTGCGGCCGCAACCGCCATCAATTCTGCGCTGGAACAGTCCCGTTCATGGGCCACTAAGGGGCCCATCAACTGGTCAAAATCCGGGTCCGACAGAGACGTATTGGAGAGGCAAACATCCAAGGACCAAGAGAAAGGACATCGTAAGCATGACATCACAGGTTGCACGCAAGTGAAATACGCAAAGCGAAAAGAAAGTCTGTAGGACACACCAAGTGTCGCCAGTGGTAAGACGCCGAAGCTGAGGAGCATGCGCTCACGGAGCATCCGAAGTCAACCTTGGTCGAGGAGGCCCCCAGGAAGTGCAGCCATTGCGTAGCAAGCAGACGAAAAGCAATATCCCAGCCGCTAAGGCGAGGAGCAACGGAAAGCCGCTGGAAAAAATAGAATGAATAAAAGCCGGTATTACACCAAATATAGTTTGAAAGGAGGTTACAAGGCCAGATCCCACAACTTTAAAAAAGTGCACAAGACCTTCGGTTCGAGATGCATTGAAAACACGGTGAATCAGCTCACCGAAATGTTGTGGGAGGTTTGTGTTCAAAAGGGCCTTTATCTCACTGTGGGTACTAGCCACCTGGAGGATAAATGTCTCCCGTGCGGATGTGAGCATAACCTCCTGGTTCAATAATAGCACCTTTATTCTGCTCAATTTATTGAAATCCGCCTTCAAAGTCGGAATAGAAGGCCAAATGGAGCTATCTATTATGTCGTGCGGGGGAGGAAAAAGCCAATTTTTGCAGCACACAACCCGGTGGGAAACTGTTACAATATAGGGGATGCCGGCCAGCATTCCACAGCAGTCCTGATTATTCAGAAGGCGATAGCTACCATTTGCAAGCACAGTGAAAGTAGGTGATATAGCAGAAGCAGGAATGCCCTTTAAAACACAAGCAAGATTTGGAGCCGAAACATTACAAGCCCCGTGCAATTTAATATTTTTACAAATCAGGGAATGACCCACAGTAGAATCGCATGACTCTCCTGTGAGAAAAACTTATTTTACCTCCCTAAGGCACTTATACATGAAAGGCAGGGACCAAAGTTCATGCAAGAAGGCACTGCCTAAAGGCTGAAAACGGCCAACAGGATAATGTTTCATGCATGAACTGAACTCAAATAAAGAAAAAGGCAAAGCGATAACCCCGTGAACTAGCCATACTGCAGAATCCAATTCAGCCACAGAGAATGGTATGGGCTCTATTTTTTCGATATGTAAGAGAGTGTATGTTGCATCTTTCATGGACATGAATTGCTGTTTCTCAGTTAAATTAAATGGCAAGAACAAGGCAGAGGTGTTCAAAAAATGCCAAGGAACATTACCCATTTTAAGTGTTTGCAAAGTCCATGCAAATTGCATTACTGAACGCAATTGATTCTGACCATGATATAACACAGAAACATCATCTTGTACAATATCAACAACAGAGGAAACAATATTCTCTAATGTGTAAATGCGTGAAGACAGGGTATTAATACTATTGTCGACAACAGCAAGCACCTTTTCTAAATTTGCTTGTTCGATTTCCCGAAGACGGGAAGCAGCTTCAATTTGCGAAAGCTTGCAGAGTTCATTGTAAGTTTCATAAATGAATCTCTTAGGTCGAGGACAACGAGGCCCCAGAACAAAATCGGACAGATCAATGTTGCCTGATAGGAGGGATAAATGTTGTCTCACAGAATCTAAGGAAGAGTGCTGCAACCACTGTTTACACAATTTACCAACAGAATATGTTGTAACAGTAGGAGAATCAGAAAACCTTGGATCCGGTCTATCCTGTTTGTAACCAGGAACTGAATCATGAAAACGCAGTTGGCAGGCATTTGATGCTATGGGCCAAGCCAACCAGGGTGACTGAACAAACGTAGAGACATCAAACGAATTGTTTTGAAACAAAGCTTGCAAAGTGGCAAGGGAAATATTGAAATGCAAGCTCTCGTGAGGAGTAGAAGACAGTACGGGCTGGATGGTGCACTTAATTGTTTGGAAGTAGCCAAACCCCAACACGTCGTTTGATAGATTGTATGATTTAAAAATAAAATTTGGGCCGGGATTAGGCAAGCACGGTGTAAAGCTTCCGTGCCTCGGACCTGCCACGATTTGGTGCCCCAAATAGATTTTAAGTCAATGGTGTCCTGCCAGTGCTCATAACCACCCACGGCTAATGCGTTCAAAAAAGAACCCGAATATAGCAATTTGGTGTGGGTCAACATGATCTTCTGTGCGGACAAAGTGTTCAATTTAAAGTAATAGGACCCAGGGTTTGATCTATCAAAGTCTGTAAAGTAAGTGAATTTACTTCTAAGAGTTTGGGAGCTACCTGGCAAAGGTGTCGGACAATGTTCCCATTGGGTGAAATTAAAAGGACCCCGAAGAGTACTTGGTTTATGGAGAAAGTGGTTGCCCCAATGCTGGTAACAATATAGGTCAGCATAACTTGCAGAATTTAAATACAGATCTTCAGCATTAAAAGCAGCATAATATTTCAAATCAGTAAATAACGATTCAACGGCATGCACATCCCAATTGTCAGAATGAATATTACTTCACCCATGGAAACACGGAGGACATTTGGTACATTAATAATTTCGGTTGGTCCATGAATTTGGAAATTTACCGCATCCCATACGATACCATCAGCGACTGGGAAAGCTGAAATGTTCACAAAAGTGTGGTCACGCTTCATGATGTGCGAAGAAGAATGTGGAGCCAAAGTTCCAGCGACACAGTTCACTACAGAGCGTTCTGGTAAATAGTGACCATTGATGAGTAAGAAAAAAACTGTCACAAAGCCAATGGACATGAACAGAAAAATCAGGAAAAGTACCAACCAGATGTAAGTCCATGGTGGGGTCAAAAAATTGTCTCGAAACCAGGAGATAAAAATACTGAAGCTGGACGGGATAAGTGATGAGGTGGAAGCCGAATCAAAGGAATAACGTGTTGGGCTCATTGGCGTTGTCGGTAGGTGAGCCACTGACTCGTTGGCGGGGTATGTATACTCGGTCTCCTCGTTGCAGGGGGAATCCGGGTAGTCGAGCAGGCAATCAGGCAAATCTACCATCTCAATGGCAACATCAGTGTCCGTGTGGGCTGGAGGGCCACAAACATGAGTCCTAGAAATGGCTGGACAGGAGACCGCTGGTGTTATGCTATTCAGGATCGGCCAGATGTTGTAGCTTGACATTGTCCACCGAGATGTATCTGTTGTCTTTGCGACCAGGAAGCGGTGGTAAGATGACTGTACGAGTACCCTTCAAGCCAAGAACTGGAACTGGTGCACGATAAGAGGGGCCAAATTCCTTCTTGTTCTCCACCTTCTCTCGGACCAGATCTCCAACCTTCGGAAGCCAGCCGGCAACCAGAATCTACAACGCAGCGTCTGTGGCTGAAGGTAAATGTTCATTTGCAAGTTTGTCACGGGCTTCTTGTAAGTCCTGCAACATAGTAGAATGATTATCTACATCAAAGATTGCGGATTGCGCCGCCATGTCTAGACCATCAAGGTCGGGCACAAACATTTGTATGCCAAAGAGCATTTCGTATGGGGTCCGCCCACCCAGAGATCTTCTAGGGAGATTATTAAGTGCACGTTGTACGCTATACAAGTGGGCCAGCCAGTTCCTGCCAGTACCTAAGACTCTAGCTGTCAAGGATTGCTTTAAGTCACGGTTCATTCGTTCAACAATCGAATTGCCCTCAGGCCGATATTTAGACGAAAATTGCACCGCACCCCCAGTGACCCCATTGCGCCCTTGTAAGCCTTAGAGGCGAATGCTGGACCTTGGTCGGAATGGAAGATGCCACAGGCAAAGATTCCCACAAAGACACGCAAATCCCTTATGACATTTCGAGCGTCAGCACTCCGTTGTGGCCAAACCCAGATGAAACGTGTGCACGAGTCTACTGCAACTAAGATGTACTTATATGCAGTGTCAGAAGAAAAAGGACCGCAGTGATCCAGGTAAACACACCCAAAAGGTCTGTTAGAAATGCAGAGCTGTGTTTGTGGTGGTCGTGTAACCGTTGAAGGCTTAATTTGCTGACAAATGTCACAAGAAAGCACATAAGTACGGGTCTGTTTATATAAACCACGCCACCAGTAACGCTGCTGCAAGATGGAAACAGTCGCAGATACGCCTGCAAGGGCCGAAGCCAAGCCTTCGTGTGCGGCCGTTATCAAGGAAGGTCTGCGGTCCGCGTTGGGAATCAGCCGATCACTAACGTCTGGAATTCTTACGTAAGGAACCTGTTCGGGACCTAATTGATAAAAGTACTTGGAAGGGAAACCCCGTGGGTAATTAGCACCTTCCTTTGTTGCAGCAATAGCTGCCAAAATATAATTATCTATTTTAGTCATGGATCTTGTAACTGCTGCTACTGAGCACGTGGCTACTGCTGATTTGGCAGCTTCATCTGCCAAACCGTTACCGACAGCATGTGCGCCCACACGCTGGTGGCCAAGAGTGTGAATCACCTGTGTGAGAGGCAGACGTTGTTTAAGATCTGCCACTCGAACCCAAAGCATTTTATGCTTAATTGTGCTGCCTTTTGCATCTCTATAGTCGTTTTGCGACCAAAAGAATAGATTGTCATTGAAAGATTGAACACAGTAGTAAGAAACGCATACAATAAGGGTCGTCACGTCTGGATTAGCGAACTCAAGTGCGAGCACCAAAGCACGCAGCTCGGCCAATTGTGCAGTACTGTCTCCTAGTGCCTGTGTGTGCACTACAGTCGATTTGAACTCACCGTTCACCATGGTACCTGCAACAATAGCACATGCTGCGGAATAAGCATGCTTGGAACCCGTGGCCGGTTGTGCCGAACCATCGGTATATATAATACATTCGTACTCCTCAAGCGGTAGCAAAGACAGAGGAGGAGGATGAACAAATTCATACTGTAAAAACTCCTGTGTCTGAAGAGAGGAATCAAAGATAAAAGTGACATCCGGGGACGTCAGAGATGTAGCCCATTGCATCCAACGGGGGTGCAAAGCCTTAGAGTTCGGAACACTTGCTTTTGTCACTGCCTCAAGTGCAGGATATGGTGTTACCACCAAAATGCGTTTTCCCTGTGCCAGTGCGCGTTCCTTCAGAATCGCCATTTGCACAGCAGTCAAAACTTTGTCCACAGAGGAAAAGCGCAACTCCGCTGAAGTGTAAAGATGTGACTTGTATGCAATCGATACTGTGTCACCTTCGTTAAAGGTTAAGTACGTGAAACCCACTGCCCCTGGCACAATTCTAATCACCAGGTCTGTGTGGTTATCACGAGTCAACAAGAATTTAGATTCAAGTAGATCCGACTGCAGAGAATGCAGTATCGAAGAATGCTCAGGAAGCCAGCATGACTTCGAAATGTTGGGCTGTATCAAGGCATATAGAGGCTTGATACGCTGGGCATATTTGGGAATGTAAGTACGCCCGAAGTTTAGAAAACCCAGTAATGACTGAAGCTTCTTCAGGGTGGTTGGAGGGCGCAAAAGTGCGCACTTCTCCAAGAAATGGGGAGCTAAGCCCTTACCTTCATTGTTGAGCTCATAGCCCAAAAACAAAACAGTAAATTCAGCAATGTGAGATTTGGCAAAATTAAATTTGTATCCTAAGACCGCAAATTTAAGAATAATGCGGTCCACACGTGAAAGATGCGGCCATAATTCGTCGTCTGCCAGATAGATATCATCGACGTACGAACACGCCTCTGGGTCTATGCTGTCCAACAAAGAGACAACACGGGCGGCGAAGACACCCGGGCTGTTCTTATAGCCCATGGGCAAATGCCGAAATTTGAAATGTTTACCACCGGAAGTGAAAGCGCTCCATTGGCTGCACTCCGGGGACAAGTTGTGCGTGTAAAATCCATTGGATAGGTCAAGTGTCGTTTTATATTTTTTACGAACAAGACTGTCTACAAGCGCAGAACTGTGGGTATTTTGTACCGCAAAGGTCCGACAATGAGAGTTCAAATGTCGGTAATCCAAAACTAGGCGGTACGATCCATCAGGTTTAGAAACCGCAAAAAGGAGATTGTTCATTGGTGATACGCATGTTTCAATTACTCCTTGATATTCTAACTGTGTCAGAATGTCGGAAACAGGACCTTTAGCTTCCCGCCGGATGGGATATTGGGGTTGTGGTTGTGGCTGTGGCAGCGACTGCAAAGGAATATCATGGGGGGTAGAGTCTTCATCCCAGCCCACGTGATTACGGTATAACACCGGAGCCAGGGCCCCAGCCCATTCAGCTGCGAGAGCCTCCGCTTTGTCCTTGGGGACATGACGAGAAAAGCTCGGAAGGATTACCTCCTCCCCTCTACGAGCAGCAAGTACGAATGGGGGCGGCCAATCCGCCTCTGCCAACAAAATGTCGTATGAAGAGGTCAGATTTTCCCCAAAAATCCCTTTAATTACACGCTCAATATCACCTTCAATTTGAATGACAATGTTAAATAGACTGTCAGGGGGGGCCACTCGGGTGTCAGCTGTCTCAACAGTAATGAATGTGTCAGTTGCTGTCGCCTCCACATGAGGACATAGTGCCTCCCGCACTATGGTAACTTCTGCGGCGCTGTCTAGGAGCGTCACTGCCCACGTCCAATTCAGGAGTCTCGTTCTCACCGTCTGTGGCATACCTCGCTGTTAAAGCTGCAACTTTTTTCTTCTGCAACTGTGGGCGAGAACGTGGAAATTCTTCTGGTTTCCCTCGGACTTGTTGTCGAGGTTGGTCTCGTCCCTAGGGAGCCTCAAGACCCCTGCCTCTATCCTGGCGATCTCCTCCACCAGTCTGGGAGGTTGATGGTGTGAGAAGTTGGCCTGGCATATGCTGTCCACTAATTATAGTGGGCACCTTGCACCAGTCCAAACAACCCCTTATTGGAGATAGGTTAAAGACAACCTTATTGAAAGCTATCCTAGTGGTAGCTATGGAGAGCAGCCTTCAGGCTAAGTCTTGAAGGAATGTAAAGCAGCTTGTTTTACCAGTCTATAATCTCTTGAGTGACCAAATGAAAGAGCACCACACCAGGTATATATTCAAAATATATGTATTTATTGCTAAACACACCCCTCTAGTCTCTTTATGAGGCTAGAGTTCGAAGTACATAAGTTAGAAGTTATTTAAACACAGTAATAGCACAAATACACGTTTGGGCCCTAGGGGCGTACTCAAACCATATACCAATAAAGTGGTATAAGAACCACGACTGAACTAGACACTAGGCCTAGATCCTCTAGAAGTGCTTGGACCACAAGGAACCACCCAAGGTAGTGACACAGGGGACCCACGGGGGACGCGTGCAGTGTAAATACACAACCGCGATACGCCGTTGACTTCTATGGAGAAAGTCGTGATCGGGAAATTAGAGAAAAGGGACACTTAAAGGAGGACTTGGAGCAAACCCTTTGAGATCTAGGACTTTGAAGAGTCTCTACCCACGGGAGCACCGGAGTACTCGGGTTACCTCACCCAGGGAAGCCGGGTGCATAGGTGCCTTTCGGGGTCGGGTTTCGTCGTCGATTTGAATGGCGATCTGCTGCAAAGTGCTGCTGGCGACCAAGTGGAAAGTGTCTGGTGGATCCAAGAGTGGATCGGAGTTCTGAAGAACCTGAAAGCAGAGGGGACAGAGTCTGGGTCACTAGCCAGTGACCAGGAAGGCGATGGACAGATGCCCACCGATGTCGAGTGCTTCAGGTGCGTTGACGGTCATCTTGACTCTTCAGCCACGAGGTCCAGGAGGCGTTGTCGGCGACCAGGAGCAGGATTAGGGCTGGTACACAATGTCTGTCGAGTGCTGAGGTGTCGGCGACCGGATTGGACCCAACAATCCTTGGCAACGGCAAGTCTCGATGCAGAGGAAGATCGTCGATGGTGCAGACCAGCAGTGTCTGGGGAACTCACCCAGCAAGGGTAAGTGAGGGCAGGCCTGGAGCAACCAGGATGCCAAGTTAGAAAAAGATTGGCCTTCGTTAAGGGCTACTAGCCGACGGGCTAGCGACCGCGAAGGAGCCTCGTGACGCCGCACGTGGATCTGGCTCACAGGACACTCGTGGAGTGGAGGCCAGTGATCTTCGGTGCAGTTGGTGCTGGAGGCTAGGGCTACTCGGAGCCCAAAGCACGACTTCTTGGGATACCCAGAAGAGGATGCACTTGCAAATGTGCTCGGTGTCCAGGGGTCACGGTCTCAAGTCACCCACGATAGCCACGGGCCTCAGCTTTGCTGGGGACTCAGGGTAGCCTCGGGAAAGTCTGAGAATCCACCTCTGGTGATGCGATGACTTCGGCGTCCGACGGGAGCTTCAGAAATGCGAACCGGACAGATGCTTCTTTGGTGCCTGCCAAGCAGGGGAGTCACTGCTTGACCCCAAGGGAGATTCTTCTGTCCTCTAATCGTGAGTAGAGCGTCGAAGGTCCAGGATTCAGTTTCAGAGTTTCGTCCAGGGATAATCTAAAGTCCTAAGGACTGGGTTCCTATACTTATACTAAGGATAGGGGTTGGACTACTCTGTGGCCCCACCTATGGGTGGGTCAGGGCAGAGGGGTGGCTACACCCCTTTCCTTTGTCCAGTTCGCGCCAAAGCAGGGGCTGCAAGCCCCTGATCCGGTTTGAACTGGGGTATGCACAGGGACACCAAGGGGCCGATTCCGATCTCGGTCGGAGGCGCACCCAATACCATTCGGTCGGGAAAAAAGCCATGTGAAAGCCTGTTTCCCGACCGATCCGTACAGCACACCGAACGAGCAAGTACGATGCGCACAACAGCAAATAATCCGGCCGAGCCGTACTCACCCAAACCAGGTCCTGTTCCCCGACCGAGGCGAATCCGGAAACGCAGAATCTAGTCGCACGGAAGGAAAAATGCAGCCCCGTCCGGCCGGACAAGTACGATGCGCTTTCCGTACGCGCCGAACCCGTCGCTACGCACGGCACGTCAAAGCATCCGGGAGAGGCGCACATAAGCTCCGATTCGCGCCACAACACGATCCACGGCTCCGAGACGAACACAGCAGCGACGAGGACGACGCGAAGCGACGAGGACGAGGCGAAGCGACGAGGACGAGGCGAAGCGACGAGGACGACGCGAAGCAACGAGAAGGACGAACGACACGAACCAACCATGAATCCCTTCGTCCCGATCATACCAATATTCTACATTTACTACCGGAACAGGCACGGACGCGTACGGCGCAGAAGGTAAGCCAGACACCAACCACAAAACACATACAACACGTTCACGACACATCACACACACACACAGGGATGCAGAATATACTCACACCAGCAACAGCAGCACCATAGGGGCGGGATGCCCATCACCAATGCCACATATGCACACAGGGGCCTGAATGCGCACCACCACCCCTACCCAGGGGTGGCATGATGCCTACCACCACTACCACCCTCACCCAGGGGGCAGGATGCCTACCACTAGTACCACCCTCACCCAGGGGGGCAGGATGCCTACCACTACTACCACCCTCACCCAGGGGGCAGGATGCCCACCACTACTACCACCCTCAGCCAGGGGGGCAGGATGCCTACCACTACTACCACCCTTAGCCAGGGGGCTGGATGCCTACCACTACTACCACCCTCACCCAGGGGGGCAGGATGCCTACCACTACTACCACCCTCACCCAGGGGGCAGGATGCCCACCACTACTACCACCCTCAGCCAGGGGGGCAGGATGCCTACCACTACTACCACCCTTAGCCAGGGGGGCTGGATGCCTACCACTACTACCACCCTTAGCCAGGGGGCTGGATGCCTACCACTAGTACCACCCTCACCCAGGGGGCAGGATGCCTACCACTACTACCACCCTCACCCAGGGGGCAGGATGCCTACCACTACTACCACCCTTAGCCAGGGGTGGCAGGATGCCTACCACTACTACCACCCTTAGCCAGGGGGCAGGATGCTTACCACTACTACCACCCTTAGCCAGGGGGGCTGGATGCCTACCACTACTACCACCCTTAGCCAGGGGGGCTGGATGCCTACCACTAGTACCACCCTCACCCAGGGGGGCAGGATGCCTACCACTAGTACCACCCTCACCCAGGGGGCAGGATGCCTACCACTACTACCACCCTTAGCCAGGGGGGCAGGATGCCTACCACTACTACCACCCTTAGCCAGGGGGCAGGATGCTTACCACTACTACCACCCTCACCCAGGGGGCAGGATGCCTACCACTACTACCACCCTTAGCCAGGGGGCAGGATGCTTACCACTACTACCACCCTTAGCCAGGGGGCTGGATGCCTACCGCTACTACCACCCTTAGCCAGGGGGGCTGGATGCCTACCACTACTACCACCCTTAGCCAGGGGGCTGGATGCCTACCACTAGTACCACCCTCACCCAGGGGGGCAGGATGCCTACCACTACTACCACCCTCACCCAGGGGGGCAGGATGCCTACCACTACTACCACCCTTAGCCAGGGGGGCAGGATGCCTACCACTACTACCACCCTTAGCCAGGGGGCAGGATGCTTACCACTACTACCACCCTCACCCAGGGGGCAGGATGCCTACCACTACTACCACCCTTAGCCAGGGGGCAGGATGCCTACCACTACTACCACCCTTAGCCAGGGGGGCTGGATGCCTACCACTACTACCACCCTTAGCCAGGGGGCTGGATGCCTACCACTACTACCACCCTCAGCCAGGGGGGCTGGATGCCTACCACTACTACCACCCTCACCCAGGGGGGCAGGATGCCTACCACTACTACCACCCTTAGCCAGGGGGCAGGATGCCTACCACTACTACCACCCTTAGCCAGGGGGCTGGATGCCTACCACTACTACCACCCTTAGCCAGGGGGGCTGGATGCCTACCACTACTACCACCCTTAGCCAGGGGGCTGGATGCCTACCACTACTACCACCCTTAGCCAGGGGGGCTGGATGCCTACCACTAGTACCACCCTCACCCAGGGGGCAGGATGCCTACCACTACTACCACCCTCACCCAGGGGGCAGGATGCCTACCACTACTACCACCCTTAGCCAGGGGGGCAGGATGCCTACCACTACTACCACCCTTAGCCAGGGGGCTGGATGCCTACCACTAGTACCACCCTCACCCAGGGGGGCAGGATGCCTACCACTACTACCACCCTCACCCAGGGGGGCAGGATGCCTACCACTACTACCACCCTTAGCCAGGGGGCAGGATGCTTACCACTACTACCACCCTCACCCAGGGGGGCAGGATGCCTACCACTACTACCACCCTTAGCCAGGGGGCAGGATGCTTACCACTACTACCACCCTCACCCAGGGGGGCAGGATGCCTACCACTACTACCACCCTTAGCCAGGGGGCTGGATGCCTACCACTACTACCACCCTTAGCCAGGGGGGCTGGATGCCTACCACTAGTACCACCCTCACCCAGGGGGCAGGATGCCTACCACTACTACCACCCTCACCCAGGGGGCAGGATGCCCACCACTACTACCACCCTCAGCCAGGGGGGGCAGGATGCCTACCACTACTACCACCCTCACCCAGGGTGGGCAGGATGCCTACCACCACTACCACCCCCACCCATAGGATGGACAATGCATGACACAACCAGCACACCACAACCTAGGGAATGCAAGAAGAAGACATCCCCCAACACCATGACAAGCGTGTGTAGACTGTGTCAAATGCCTACAACACCGAACATGACTTCTAACATACAATGTGACCCCTAGCACATGTGCCACACAAATATGTGTGTGGCACACACAACGCAAGCAGGCCATGACCATTGTGGCAATGGGGTCCAAACCCCCATCATCACAGTGACCAAAAGTCAAGTGTGGGGTCCATAGCTGCAGCACATTTTGAACATTGTGGCAATGGGGTCCAAACCCCCATCATCACAGTGACCAAAAGGCAAGTGTGGGGTCCATAGCTGCAGCACATTTTGAACATTGTGGCAATGGGGTTCAAACCCCCATCATCACAGTGACCAAAAGGCAAGTGTGGGGTCCATAGCTGCAGCACATTTTGAACATTGTGGCAATGGGGTCCAAACCCCCATCATCACAGTGACCAAAAGGCAAGTGTTGACAAAGTAAGAGGTGCAACTGCCAAACTGCATGGATGATTCCTGGTCACAGAACAACAAACACATCAGTGGCAAAGTAGTGTATGTGTCCCATTGCAACATAAATTGGGGGAGCCAAATCCTGCAGTGCAAATAAGACATAACTTTGGCCATGTGCAGACAAACAACACCCATGGGGGCTGACACCGTCAACAATCATCAATGACACAATGACAGAAGTGACCATCCGAATGCAGACCCACATATTTGCACCAATGGGCACACACATGCAGATACCCTGTGGAGACTGCAGATGTGAGGCGAACAGATTCCATACCATGGCAGCAATGGGACACACAATCAACAATTAGCAACAAATGAGGGCTCCCGTCCCATCAGCCTGGTCATGGAAGTGCCAACGGAATCATCAGCACAGATCCAACACACTTGTATAGCAATGTTGCACTGACAACACAGATGAGTCCTTCCCCATTGATGCCCAAACCTGCATGTTCACTGGAGATGGCCACACGGTCAGGGAAGTAGACGAATAGAACAATGGCAGGCACAACAGATGTGCAGGGGTGGAAGCCACAGATGTGAAGTTGCCAATCTAAGTAGGAAATCTCATTGCCAAATACTGAACACATGACACCCTCAGATGCTGCTATGGATGACATGGATACACCACAGGATAGGACACATAACCCCTGGACCACATGGGTTCCTGCACAGTAACACTTCATAATCATGAGACCAAATATCACCATCACTGCAGCAAGGGCATTGTTAGCATCATCAACATCATGTACATCAGAAGCAAAAGCACTAGAGAACAGAAAGTTGCTTTATTCACCATATGTGGCATTAAAAGTAGAAGTCCGGTAGAACATAAACAAAGGCCAATGGCCAGTCCATCAACAAAGTCACAAGTGGGTGACAGTGGCAGATGCCACCCTACACATGCCTGCACAAAACCAGGGACAATCCACTAGGAGGGGCAACCGGGGGTAGGCCAGGCACCGCAGGGACAGGATCAGGGCTCACCAGGAGGAAGCAGGGAAGGGGTGGTGGGTGCTGGAGAGCCACTGACAACTGCAGTGGAGGTGTCTGACATGGTGTGTGCCGGCACAACTGGGGGCATGGCTCAGATGTTGTGGGTGCCGGCACGACTGCAGTGGACCCTGCAGATGGAGTGGACAGGTCCGCCACTGCAGTGCCCAAGTCAGACAGGGTGGTAGTGGACTCCACTGCAGTGCCTACCACCAGGGGAGGAGAATGGGGAACAGGCAAGGTGGGCTGGACAGAGGGGGAGGACACCCTCACCACATCAGTGGCACAGACAAGCGCAGCGGGGGTGTGGTGCCGGGAGAGCAAGTGGCAGGGGGAGAAGGCCGGAGCCTCTTGGGGATGGTATATCTGTGGGTGGGGGAACCTGGGGCAGGGTGTGGCGGGGGCACCTGTGGAGTGGGGGCCTGAGGGATGGAGGAAGGTGACCTGGTGCTTGAGCTGCAGGGCGGCGGCGGGGTCTTGCTCTTACCACTCCGGGGGACTTGCGGGTGGGGGCCTCAGTCTGTCTGCGCCTGGGGGAGGGTGTCCGGGGGCGAGGGGCACTCTGCTCCGTGTGGGGGCTTCCTCTTCCCCTGGATGCTGGGGCAGCTGGATCGGAGGGGAAGAGGCCGAGGTCACTGAGGAAGAGGCGCTGGGTCTTTGGGGTTGCAGGTGAGGCAAGGGAGGGTGCTTTGGAGGGAGAGGCAACTGAGGACTGTGCAGTGCCCGTGGATGCGTGTGTGTGTACCAGGGCCCCATCCCCTGTGAGTCTGGTTTCAGTCCCCTGACTGTGCGTGCGTGTGCGTTTAGTTTGTGGCGTGTGTGTCTGTGTGCTGGATGTGTGTGTGCTGGTGTGTGCCTGTGCCGGTGTGTGTGTGCTTGGGACGGGCAAGGTGCTGGGGAGTGTGAATGGAGCAGAGGCAGGAGGGGTGAGGGACTGTCTGAGGAGGGACACTGCTGCCGTCAGGGAGGAGTCCATGGACCTGTTGCCCCTCTGTAGGTCAGACATGCCCGATGAGATGCCCTCCATGAACGACACCAGCTGAGTCAACAGTGCGGTGTGCGCATGGAGGACACTCAGCATGGCTGTCTGCCCTACATGGAGCTGGCGAAGGAGGTACAGAGACTCCTCACTCAGGGCAGCAGGGGACACAGGGGCAGGGGGTGCGGTGCCTGGGCCAAAGGAGACACGCTCCCGAACATGGTAGCCTCCACGGACCTGGGGAATGGGAGCCGATGGGAGGGCGGTGGTGGTGCTGGTGGTGGCGGGGACAGCAACACTAGCTGGGGTGTGGTGGCTGCTGACACCCGCCTCCACAAGGGAGTCATCCTCCGAGTTGCTCTGGTCCTCAGCTGAGGTGGATGGTGCTGAGGATTCCTCGGTGTGGCTCCCCTCGCCCTCCGTGCCACTGGGTCCCTCCGACCATTCCTCGGCTGCTGACCCAGTCTGGCTCTCTGGCTCCTCCTGGTCCGTGGAGCTGTCCCCTTCCGTGGCCGTGGATGTATCTGCAAACAATGGGGAAACAGACAGACATCAGTCACCTGCACCAAACGCACACACCACTGTGAGCACAGCACAGCACATCACAGAGCAAGCCCTGGCATCATTAGTTGTACATTGCTAAAAGTGCCCTAACTGAACAGGAGAAGCCAATTGTCAGTCTGATGCCAAGCACGGCACTCACAAGCCACATGGCCTTGCACCCATCTGGCTGGTGTCTGTTGGATTGCAACACCCCAGTGTGGACACATGCACCAAGTACACAGTAGTTGGACAGTGCAGAGGACACGGTGTGGACACATCACAGCTCTTGCCACTGAGTGAGTACAGGTTTCCGGATGAAAGGGATGCCCAGAGTCAAATAGGAAATGCATGTGATGCATACCAGCGACAGACACCATGATGCACCCATGTCCTGATAGCCAGCGCCACTATGGTGTGCATGTAGCACATGTCACTCCCCTGCAGGACCACAAATAAGTTGACACATGCCATGGCAGCGGCATGACTGCTAAGTCATACATCACTGTCTCAGACAACAACACTATGCACTGTGTCACAATAGTAGGTCATGGGGAATGCAAGTCCTGGAGCTGCACAAGTGCACATGTACATCCCCCACACAACACATCATCTCAACCCTCATCTGTCCAGGTCACACCTATTGGACATATGGGAGACCTGTGACACTACCCTCTGAACCTGAGCCCCTCACAATTTGCTGTGAATGGGGAACAGCTGCCTGAACATCACATTCGCATACCCCAGTCTGCACGGGCAGCTGATCAAACACCTATGTGACACACAAGTATCGTCTCCTATGGTCACATCTCCAGGGGCATGCTGAGCCCCTACCAAGAAACACCCCAGCAGTCCTGGCAACTAATCCACAGCACACTGACACAGAGGCAGACACCGGAGGGGTCAAATCACTGTGCACAATGTGTCAGCTGATACACGGGAGTGGGAGTACAGAGTGCATTGCATGGCCTGGAGTAGGCATGACTGTCCTGCTCCACATGAATGAGGGATGTGCCCTGGACAGTGGATAGCTGGCTATGTATGTGTGACACACGTAATCTGCACACTCCTGGGGCACAAACATTGTTCCCACCCGCTGCATGGGCGTGTGCCACATACCCCAGGCACATGTGGTGGCTCAGCTCAGCAAGTGGACCGCATATCAAAGCAACACGCAGATCACATGTCCAAACACAGGCGTTGTGTGAACAAAGGACCCACCCATGATGCCCACAACAGAGTTAGGGAAACAGATGCTGTCCCCCACCTTTAGTGAAGCAAACTGCAAGGACACAGTCCCAAGTGACACAATTCCCTGACTGTGAGGGCCACACCTGGGTATCAGATGAGCAGTGGGCAGTGCACAATAGAGGGACATGGCTCCTGGACAACATGACTGCTGCACTGTGGCAGTTGAACCAGGCCAAAGGAGGGCACAAAGCATGTAATACAGAGTTCACAGTGCAGTCTTTGACTCACCCCCTCCTTGCTGCTGTCTGGCCTTCAGCTGCCCATCCAGGTCTGGAAAGACCACCACCAGGATCTGGAGCATGTGGGGGGTCAGGGTCCATGTTCCGCCCCTCCTGCGAGGAGGCGACAGCTTCAGCTGGACCCGTGCAATCCTCCGGGTCCAGCCCCGAAGGTCCTGCCACCTCTTCTGGCAGTTGCGGATCCGGCGCTTGTAGACCCCCACGGACCGGACAGCCCGGACGATGTCCTTCCAGATTTCCTGCGTCCGATGGGCATTAACCTGTCAGGATGACAAAGTGAAAAGGCCATTACCACACATGCAACATATCCGTGCATGACACAGTTGTATATACATGTCTCAATCACAGGGGCACATGATGTACACAGGCAGTGCAAAGCTGCCCATGGACAGTTTGCCAGACATCACTACATGGTATCATTGCATGGGAAGTAAAACCATGTTCAAATGCACTGTCACTGCACCATACCTGTCCAGTGCAAGTCACTACACACTATGGGCGGTGACAACTACTCAGTGAGCCTGCTAGCCAGTGGCGTGCAGACTCTCAGCCTTGCTAGTCAGACAAAATGCACATTCAGAAAGGCAGTGCACAGAACACTCACCTGCTCCCCTGGTGTCCCATACAGCTTGCTGTACTGTGGAAGTAGGCTGTCCAGCAGGGCCTGGTTCTCTTCAAGGCTGAAGGCTGGGGCTCTCTCCACAGTACGTGCCATTGCAGGGTCCAGAGGGGCAGAGACAGCAGCAGTGCAGTGGCAGATGTCGTCCTGGAGCATGTAGTGCAGGCAAGTGGGCTCTCAGGGGAACAGCCAGCAATATATATGTGCTGGAGAGGCAGATACTGTCCCTTGTGTCCAAAGTGATAGGTCCAAGTCGTCTGCATCTTCTGAATCTGGCCAATCCATGGAATAGCAGCACCAAAACACGCCCACAGCATCCTTCAAATCTTCAACTTCATGACATACATGATTTTGCAACATTGTTGTGGGTGACCAACTGATTTTCCAGCAACCGACTCGCTCGAAATTCGAAAACGCGTCCGTTGCCAGGCAAGCCCATTGTCAATGGGTGCGCACCGATCGGTCCATTCCGGTACAACGCGCACAGGGGTACAACGCGTACCCGCACACATTGAAAGCAATGGGCCGGCCGGAGGCACCGATCGGTCCATTGCGGTACAACGCGCACAGGGGTACAACGCGTACCCGCACACATTGAAAGCAATGGGCCGGCCGGAGGCACCGACCGGTCCATTGCGGTACAACGCGCACAGGGGTACAACGCCGTACTCGCACACATTGAAAGCAATGGGCCGGCCGGAGGCACCGATCGGTCCATTGCGGTACAACGCGCACAGGGGTACAACGCGTACCCGCACACATTGAAAGCAATGGGCCGGCCGGAGGCACCGATCGGTCCATTGCGGTACAACGCGCACAGGGGTACAACGCTGCACTCGCACACATTGAAAGCAATGGGCCGGCCGGAGGCACCGATCGGTCCATTGCGGTATAACGCGCACAGGGGTACAACGCTGCACCCGCACACATTGAAAGCAATGGGCCGGCCGGAGGCACCGATCGGTCCATTGCAGTTCAACGCGCACAGGGGTACAACGCGTACCCGCACACATTGAAAGCAATGGGCCGGCCGGAGGCACCGATCGGTCCATTGCTGTTCAACGCTTCACTGTACATGTGACTGGCATATGTCAGCATGCCTGTCTCAGATGGACATATGCCAGCCACAGATAGCTCCCAGGGAGTGAGGGGCACACCTACATCACGACAGCCTGTCCAAACTTTATCATCAGGCATGTAAGGCTGCATTTCCTATTGTGTGTATGTTGGTGTACATGTTGTCCTGTGGGTGTCACCTGTGGGCAGCCACCCCCAGGCTGTGCACGTGTTCATGGGGACAGGATCCTGGGTGTTACGTGTACGTGACCACTGTGATGTGCAACTGTTCATATCTGTGCATGTGCCATGGTCACATTTCACAGTGGTGTATGTGTATGTCATGTCACATACCCCGTGAGTCCCATGTGGGACGGTATGTTTGGGCCAGGGTGTCCCAGTGGCACAATAGTGATGGTCCTCCACAGTCTTTGTGCATGTGGTGTTTACAATGTCTCTGATTTCATGTGCACAATGGGAGACAGTCTCCACATCCACGTTGTGTGTGCATGGACTCTGATGTTGTGCGTGGTGTGTCACAGACGTCCATGTCTGTCCTGCTGTGGCAAGTGGGGCCACTACCTGTGGGGGTCATGGTTGTTTTGCTGTGGTGTATACATGATACTCCATGTAATGCCAGTGTCCATGTGGCATTACAGGGTCCCTGGGAATGTACCTGTCGTTGAGCTGTGGTGCCTGGGGCACATCTGTCCTCACATGTCCCTGTGGGGGGTTATTGTGACACGGCAGCAGGAGATGGGAACTGTGACACGGCCTCATGATATCCAATGGGCCAACCTGGGACTAATTGATGCCACCTGTTGGACCGTGTTGACAGATGTTGGCCATGTATGTACCATACATGTCCTTCCGGTACTGCACACTTCATGTAGTTGTGCCTCATAATGATGTATGTTGGGATCTTGAGTGTGTTCAATGCCGCATATGTGGGGTGACTGACAATCTTGCTTACTTCTCCTCTGCACTGCAGGGCTCCTGCTATCCATCGGCCATTCCCAGACCTGGCAACGATGATGGAACGGGACAGCATCCGACGGTACCGCTTCACCAGGCAGCTGATTGAGGATTTGGCAGTGCAGTTGTCCCCACATTTGCAGCCTGGCCGGCCGTATCCTACAGCGCTGACCCCCAAGGTGAAGGTGATGGCAGCCCTACACTTCTTTGCCACTGGTACCTTCCAACATACTGTGGCGACTGCTGGTGGGATGTCACAGACCATGTTCAGCCGTGTGCTCCGCGATGTTTTGGCGGCAATGTTGCTCTTCCTGAACCGGTACATCTATTTCCCTAGATCATGCGTACGACTCACTGACGTGAAGAGTGACTTTTATGCCCTGGGGAGGATGCCGCATGTCATTGGCTCCATTGATGGGACACATGTGGCTTTGGTACCACCACAGGCCCAGGAGCAGGCCTACAGGAACCGCAAGCACTACCACTCGGTCAATGCACTGGTGGTGTGTCTTGCAGACATGACCATCACACACGTGTGTGCCCGTTTCCCTGGTTCAGCACACGATGCCTTTGTGATGAGGAGTAGTCGCATCCCCAGGATGATGGCACAGATGCAGAACCAGCGTGCCTGGCTTGTCGGTGTGTACTGACTTTGTGCCATTGTGTGTGATCTGATCTGTAGTATTCCGCCCACTTTTCCAAGTCAGCTAATGTGCACTTGTCTGTCCGTAGGTGACTCGGGATACCCCAACATATCGTGGTTGCTGACACCCCTCAGGAACCCTGGGACACCTGCCCAGATGCGCTACAATGAGGCACATGGTCGGACCAGGAGAGTGATTGAGCGGACCTTTGGTCTCCTGAAGAGCCGCTTCCGCTGCCTGGACAAGACCGGAGGGTCCCTCCCATATGCCCCTGCGAAAGTGTGCAAGATTATCATCGTCTGCTGCATGCTCCACAACCTGGCAGTGCGGAAGGAGTTGCCTCTCATCCAGGATGACAATGACCAACATCCGCCACCTGTGGAGGATCCTGGCCTGGACCACGATGCCAGTGACGATGATGATGATGATGGTGATGGTGATGTCCGCACACAGCTCATCACCAACTTCTTTAGCTGAATGTGAGTATCCTGAGGTGTCATGTCAATGATGTGAGTTGGCATGATGTGTGGGTGGTGCTCTGGTGCTGTTGGAGTGTGTCCATGGGCCACTTGACTGGATGTGTGTTGCGATGTGTGGTGACAGGTGGGCTGTACTCCCCAACAGTGTTGACATGCTAACTTTGTTCTGGGTGGGTATCTTGTAACATGTATTGTGCATGTGTTTTGCTGTTCTGTCCTGTACTCCATTGCTTTTGACTGTGTGTCATTTCTGTCCTTCACAGGGTACTTTCAGATTCGTTTGGTCAACTGTGTCCACCGACGACGTGATTGCACATCCAGGCTGGTAGCTGTTGTGTCCCTACAGGTGATGTGCGCCACACCCATGGACTTCCTTCCGTCTACAGTTGTTGACTGTGTGCCCGCTGCCAGGTGGGGTTACCTTGCATCTGTAGTGGTTACGGCATGTTGCAACTGTGTAATAAACCTGTGCTTCACTTTGTGATGTGCGTTGTCTGTGGTCACACATTTGACTGCCATTTGCTTACTGCACCTGTGGGCTACTTGACTACAACTGGGAATGGGTGTGGTGTCTGTGCATTGCACCGTCTTCCCTGGCAACATCAGTGTAGGCAATGAGTCAGATGGCCTAGGTGTGTATTTGTTGTGTAGCCCTGGTGGTGTGTCTCCCTCATGTGTGTCACGTTTCCTGTACTCACATGCCTGTGTTGTCCTTGCTGTTGCAGTTCGCATACACAGTGTAATTTTGCAGTTCATCATCCCCATAACAGCACCCACGTTGGAATCACGACAGAGGCAAGTATGGTGTATTAGTGTGTTTATTGTGATACATTTGTGTTAATAGTGCATAGGATGGGTTGTGCTGTACATGAATCTTGCAATCCCAAGTTCCTAGGTGAATTGAAAGTCCGGGTAGACAGGATCCCCAGTATCGGGGCCACAGTTGTCTGACACATTGGTCCAACTTGTACTCCCCATGCAATGTGTGGGAGTAGTGTTGCCGTCAACAGGGTGAACAGTCTGTGCACAAAGGCGAACATCCAGAACAGGTTCAGGCTTCCTGGGAGTTGCGCTTGGCCATCGGCCTCTCACTTTTCCCTCCTCGGACGACCCCTCTTCTTGGGGGGCCCTCAAGTGCAGGCTGCTGCGGTGCAGGGGACTCTCCGCCAGAGTCCTCCTCCCTCCCTGTGGCAGTTGCAGTTTGTTCGGCACCAGATGTTGTTGGCACACAGGGAGGTGTGGACTGGTTGCTGTTCATCTGGCGGAGGCATTGTAAAATGTCCCTGTGCACCGCCGTCATCTCATGCAGTGCATCCCACTTGGACTCCACGCGGGACATGTGTGAGTCCACACGGGACATGTGTGACTCCACGTGGGACATGTGGGAGTCCAAGCGGGCATGATGGGCAGCCTGCTGCTGTTTAATGTCTCTGAGGAGCCCCACTACCTGGCTGAGCTCTCCGGTGCTGGACTGGTACGCATCAGCTATGCGTACCAGTTGTGGGTCATCATGCACACCAGCAACGTCTGCAAGCAGCGACCTCTGTCTCCCACCCCTCCCACCACCCCTGCTGACATATGCAGTGTGTGCAGTGGCACGCACAGATAACCCTGGTCCACCTTGGGGGTTGGTGGTGGTGGCGTCCATGGCCCCAGGTTGGTCCAGGGTCACTGTGCTGGTGTTGCTCCTTATTCTGTCCATGTCGGCAGGGATGGTATTCGTGGTGACAGTCGTTGTAGGGGTGGGTGCAGGGGGTGCAGCTGGTGGTCCTGCTGGTGCTGCAGCTGGTGGTCCTGCTGGTGCTGCATGTTGACTTGCACCGGATGTGCCAGGTTGTTCTTCATCGTCCGAGGTGGACAGAGGCTGTACGACGCCAGTGAGCTCGGCATCCTCTTGAGCCTGGGACTGGGACTCCTCAGCGTCTGCTGCTGTGTCCCCATCATCACCTGTTTTTGGGAGACACAAACAATGTATGTCATGTTTCTGCAGGCATCAATGGTTGACACACATGACAGTTGTGACTGTGCCTCTGGGTGCGGGCCTGTACATTGCATTGTCCTGAGTCGTCACAGTCAGGGGTTGATATTGGTGTGGCACATTGTCCTGCATTATTTGGGCATTTCTATGTATTTTCTGGGGTGTGAACATGGTCTGCATTGGTTGTGTTTGGTTGACAGCCGGCCCTCCTTCCCACCCACCCAGCCAGTCAGTTATCCCACCATGGAACGTGCTTGCGTTGCAGGGAGTGTAAGTTGTCTCTCAGGATGTCAGTCAGTGGTGTCCTGCTGTTTGTTGGTGCACAGTTGCCAGCAGGGCCTTGTGCTCCCCACAGCAGTAGCCAGTGTCAGCCATCTTGTGAGTCCTTCTCCACTTCCTGTGATGTGAGCATGGTTCAGGGTGGTGTTGATGGGACAGTTGTGGGGGTGACCAATATCAGTGACTACGACTCCCATCATGCTATTGCCTCCACCCCCCTTCCCAGCATGCCCATGCTTCCTTCCTTTTGATTCTGCTTCCCTGTGGGGTGGGGTGGCTGTGCTGACAGGATGGCTGGGAGTGTTGTCCTGGCAGTTGTTTGGCTAAGAGTCCCAAGAGTGTCCCTGTGCTTCACACAACATAACCCAGGGTGGTGGTTCTTTGTGGGATCTTGTGTTAGGATGGGGGCATTGCATTCTACCAGGTGGGTTCTGTGGAGTTTGTGTTGGGGTGTGTGTGAGGGGAGGTGCTTGTGACTATGGTCAGTCCTGCAAGTCCCCCTTCCCACCCAGCTAGCCAGATATCCCACCATGGAACGTGCTTGCATTGCAGGGAGTGTAAGTTGTCTCTCAGGATGTCAGTCAGTGGTGTCCTGCTGTTTGTTGGTGCACAGTTGCCAGCAGGGCCTTGTGCTCCCCCAGCAGTAGCCAGTGTCAGCCATCTTGTGAGTCCTTCTCCACTCCCTGTGATGTGCGCATGGTTCAGGGTGGTGTTGATGGGACAGTTGTGGGGGGCAATATGTGTGACTGCGACTCCCATGATGCTATTGGCTACACTGACTTGGCCAGCATACACAGAATTCCTTCCTTTGAGTGGTCTTCACTGTGTGTTGGTGTTGTTGTGGTGGCTACATGTGTGGATGTGTTTGTTAGTTCTATTTGTGCCACTGCCTAGCTGTAGTTGTGGTTGTGTTTGTACATGTGTTGGCACAGTTGGATGTGACTTTTTTGATGGCATGTGTTGTGTTTATCTGACTGACATACACATTTTGGGATGATTCTGTTCTGGTTGCTGTGTAATTGCTATGAGTGCATGGTTTGACTCTCCCCTTGAGAGTGATGTGTGTGTTTTGTGGCAGTATATTGTGTACATTTGTTGTGTACTCACCAGGCTCTGGGATGTCCTCTAGTCCATATACGCTCACTGGCGGAAGGATGGCCCGCACCTTCTCCTCCCAGGGCCTGAGGTATATTGGCTTGGCAGGAGGGCCACTGCCGGTGTATTGGCTGTTGATGTAGTCTTTCTTCAGCATGTCCCGTACCCTCCTGCGCACGTCATACCACCTGTTCTGGATGTCGGGCTTTGTGCGCCGACATGGTGATTGTGCGTTCACCCTGTTGATGATCCTCTCCCACATCTTGGTTTTCTGCGACATGGGGGTCTGTTGGACCAGTGTGCCAAACAGCTGTGGCTCCACCCTGAGGATCTCGCTCTACCATGACTTCCAATTCACTATCTAGGAACTTGGGATTCTTCTTGGGGGCATGGTGATGGGTGGTGATGGTGGGTGATGTGTGTGTTGGTGTGCAGGTGAGGGTGTGTGAGTGTGTGTTTTGCTGGGTGTATGTGAGGTAGGTATTTGTTGGTGTGCTGATGGTGTGTGGCTTGTGTGAGGGATGAGCTGTGGGTGTGTGGTTGCTTTCTCTTGGGTGCTGGCAGTGGAATGGCATTTGCAAAGGCTCATGGTAATGATTTGTGTCCTTTATATAGGTGGAGTTGTGGGTGTGTCTTTGTTCTCTGTCCCCACCCCCAGTATTTATTGGCTTGGTAATTGCTTGTTTGGCCTTTTTTGGGTGATTTTTCCTTTGTGCTGTTTGTGTATGTTGGAAACGTTCTTGTGACCGAGTCGGACCCTGCATTGGTCTCGTACGGTGTTCTCCGTTTCGTTCACGCTGTGTTTGTGCAGTTTTCTATGCTGCGTACGCGTCGGTCGCGGTGTATTGTGTTGCTTTGGCTCGGTTTTGTGGTGCGTGTCGGTCGTACGGCTTGTCCTCCGTCCGACTCGGTCGTGGTTTTCGCGCCTTGCATCGTACTTTGCGGTTTGGAGTTCGCGTGTACGTTTCGGTCGGATTTGTTCCGGGTGCGTGTTGGTCGGTTGGATTCGCGTGTTTTTCCGGCCGGATTGCTGCTTTCCGTGCGGCTCGGTCGGTCGACTTTGTTTCGGTACGTGTCGGTCGGATTTTTCGCGCCTTGCATCGTACTTGGCGTGTCGTGCGCCACGGGTACGTGTCGGTCGGTATTTTTTCCGGATCCGAGTCGGTCGGTGCTTTTTCCGGCCCGAATCGGAATCGACCCCTAAGTGTGCCCCCAGTGCAGGACTTCAAAGCACCCGAAAGTGCTCCCGCCCAGCCCCAATACACATTATCCTGTCTGGGGAGGTGGTCACACCTCCCTGGGACAGGAAACCTATTGTCCAGGCCTCCCCTGCCGGAGTTTCGTCCAGCAGCAGGAGGCCAGACTTGTGTCTGTGGCAGCAGCATCCATTTTGTGATGCCAGGCTTTAGAAAGAAGTTACCGGCCAGGCCAGGGTTAACATGTCTCTCCCTCTAGAAGGGTGGAATGCTACCCCCGCCGCCAGAATTGGCGTGGGGGTAGTATCCCAAGATGTTTGACACCAAACACGACATGTTTAGGTGCAGCCATTCCAAAGTTAGCATTTAACGCGAGGTTATAATGCGCTTAAGAGTATATGGTCAGGTTGCACTACAAACAGCATCAGAGAAGGGTCTCCGAACGCTGCAGAGGGGCCCTCTCACATAGGAACCACGCACTCTGCCTTCAGGATTGATAAGGCCTGCCTTAGGAGTGACTTATAGGTTTATATGTGTGTATGTATTTAGTGATATAGGTAACCTATATCACAGTAAGGGGTGCATGCACCACCTTACCCAGGCTGCAGTAGCAGACCTGTGGTGTCAGTTTGGATGGCCTTCCAGGGGTGGCATAATACATGCTGCAGCCCCTGGTAGGCCTCTGAGGTACCTATGCCCTTGGTACATAGTATACCATATACTAGGGACTTATAAAGGCACTCCAGATTCCAATCAGAGATGTGCCTAAGGCACATGGAAACCTTTTTACAGAGAAAGCAGATAGACTGGGGCCCTGAATAGCAGGATCCCAGTCCAACTAAGTCATAAACCAGCAAAACACCATAAAAAAGTGGGGGCAACCATATAGTCAGATTCCACCTTCCTACAGATGGTGCCTGTGAAGAACGAGGAGAACGCGGATCAGGGACTTGAAATCTCTCTGGAGATTTAATTCTCGCTCTGTCGCGCAAATCATAAGTGCGTTCAGAAGATACGGAAACCGGGGATGCGCCATGTGACCCTGGTTTCTTCTGTTGCTTACCCTGTTTCTTCAACCTCCAGTTCTTTTTTAGTAAAGAACGGTTTCTCATCTTTCTCAGATTGAGTTTTTTGTTGTGGCTGTGATTGAGTTTGCGTTTTAGCAAAAGGCTTAACTCCCAGGCTATTGCGGCCAATGGTTTTATAAGCCTGTGCAATCATTTTCGGTAATTCGCGTGGCTTGTCCGGTTCTGGGACAAAAGCCAAAGCATTAGCTACTTGAAAGTTACCTGCATCGCCCTTGATGTTAGCAAGGATTAGATCAGCCACTACATCGAACACTCCCACCAGTCTCATCCCTAACTCCACAGCCGCTTCAGGGCCATGCTCATCCTGCACTCGTTTAATTACAGAGGGGAGAACTGTCATGGAAGGAGTGCCGAAACACTTCGCATACACTGCTGCGAATACCTTACCCCAGTTGTTGCATTCTGCCAACTCGGGAATTAAGTCTTTCGGCAAACTAATCGTCAAAATCCTGTGTTTTTCCACAGGAGAAGTATTTGGAAAAACTGCCTCCAGCTGGTCAAATTTTTCTGCAAGCCAATAAGGCAAATCATCCTTATTTTGTGGGCGCTTGCCCATCACCGAATTAACCATGACGGGACTTGTGGTTACACCGCCCGGTCCAGCTGGATGCACCGCAACTCCAGGAGGGGCTCCCTGGACGTTGCCTGTAACATACTGTACTAAAGCTCTGTGAACGCGTATCAAAGACGTATGCAATGCACGCAGTTCATCAACCGCAAGCGCCAGATAACGCGGATGTGGGGTATACCCGGCCAAAACTAGCCAAGTGGCCCCGTCTATTGATAGGGGGCCTAAACGAACCGGGGTGACCGGATGTGGGAGGGCGCCATTAAACCAAATACGGTGTTGCCATGCCGTAAGTGGTACTTCAAGAGCCTGATAAGGCCGATAAGCATTGGGTAGGGCAGTGAGAGCGTACTCATGAAACAAATTGTCCGTTCCATCCACCGCCGGAAAAGTGACCCAAGAGTAAAACACCTCAAAGTGGTGAGCCGGATCAGCCTGCACCACAAAGATGAGTGCGACACCCGTGTCTGGCACTCCATAAGCCAGTAAATGAGCCCGGAGCGCAGCGCGGCTATGTGCCGGTATATTTATATCCGCCATTAAGACCAGAAATGATCGACAACCTAATATGAGGCAGCGCAATATAGGGTTTACTTAAACACCTTTTAATAACTTCAAGCTTGAAAGAACCTATAAAAACGTCAATATAGGAGGTATCACCCTCACACACGTTTCCGGAAGCGTATGCGAAGGGGGTTGTGGACAAGCACAAGCACTACTCAAGCGTCTCGCAGATAAGAAGCCCACCACGTTGGTGGCGCCATGTTGTAGGGATTCTGCACATACACAGAGCTATGCACAGGATAATAGGACCTCGGAGTATAGTGGTGAGCCAACCATGCACCTTAGTACCCACAATCCCAATCCGACTAGCTTTAGCGTCTCATTCGCAGCGCAGCTACCAATGATTAGACAACCCAGAACACGGTCTCTCTCAAGACTCGAGGGAGCAAGAACTCTCTTTCATAACTCACTCATACTTGTCCACAACATGCGTAATAAGAGACACTGTATAGTTTAATTTGTTTATTTCAACTATCGTGCTCTAAGATACAGTACACGTGCCAGTACTATCAGCATAATGCATAATGATAAAATAAGAAGCATAGTTACAATTCCATAGAATACAAACGGGGAAAGCATTTCATAAAGCAGTGGATATAGGGCTAAGTGGCCTTACCACCCTCCCCGGGCTATTTACTAGTTTATTATAAAAATAGAAGACCTCTGGGCATTGTCAGGCGGACCCTCATACCTCAATATCTAGATGCAAGGTTTACATCATCAGAAAAGCACAGCTCTTCTCCCTTGAAAGGTTTTTCTCCAAGTGCCACAAACATCGAAATCACAATATTAAAAGCACAGGAATTTCTCCAGTGCAGCTGTACTTCGTGTTATGTCTAAGTGCGAGGGGCTGGCCAGATCAGCAAGAACAAGGGACGTTGTTTTTCGACCTTGTACATGTTGTGCAGACGAAACCCACAGGGAACAGGAGAAAAGGTGAAAGGCAGACAGTTCTAATATAGCAGGGCACAAGCAGAGTCTGGAAAAACAAAGTCACAGAGTAACGTGTGCAAAAAGGCATCATGGCAGCCAGGCCTAAGCCAACTTAGCAATGTAGACAATGAGGCCACAAACCACACAACACTACTTGCTGTTTCTATGTGTGCTGCAGTGTGCCAAGGAGATCAGGGACATGATCCAGAGTCATTGTGGGTGTGCACTGTGTTATACTTAATTGTGCATGTGTGCCATTGTGCCCATCTCCCCCCGTCCCCCCAGTCCCTGGTCGTTACTCACCCTGTTGCTGTTGGGTCAGGTCATGTTGAGCAGTGTCCGGTCCCCCAACTCCTGCCACCGTCTCCACACTGATGACTGTGGACACCATTTCCTCCATCTCATCCAGCTCCTGCTGTGGCGCTGGACTCCCACCTCCAGTCTGCATTGCTGCTTTCCGGTTGTTAGCAAGTTTCAGCTTGGTTTTGCGCTTCACATCATTCCAGCGCTTCTTGCAGTCGTCCACTTCCCTTCTCTTCACTCTGACTGCATTCACCTTGGCCAAGATGGACTGCCATATTGCATTTTTTGTTGCCAATGACACAGTGGAGGTGATAAACAGTTGTTGGTGGTGTTCTATCACCTCCGTAATCAGGATCTTGTTTTCCTGCGGACTGAATCGTGCGTTCCTCTTCTTCTTCTCCTTGCCCTTCTCCTTCCCCGAGGTCCCTGGCTGATCCTCCCAGGGGTTTGTGGGGTTCTGGTTGGCCTCTGTAGTTGCTCCAGCTTCCTCCATGGTGCTTCTCAGTAGTTTGTGGTTTTTTTTTTGTTGCAGCTTTTATGGGGATTTTTCCTGCCTGACGTGGGAATAGCAAGCCTGGCGCTGCTTATCACTGATGTTTTTATCGCTGTTGGGCCCATCGCCATTTTTTTCACTTTAGGGTTTCCTTTTTTATCGGCGTCCCGGTAATTTTAACGCGGACATTTGACGCGTTATCGGGATACTATCACCTGTTGCCGGCGTGTTGAGAATACGCCGTTAACACGGCGTTAGTTTCCCGCGATAGACTGCGTTATATAAAATTGCGTTAACCTAGGTTGGCGATAATTATCGCCCGTTCTTGAGAATATCCCCCACTGAGTTATCATTCCATCCGTCCAATTAACTATCCCGGCTTTCGAAATGCTATTACAAAGCTGGTCCAAAAGGCCTATATTTATATACCCTGAGATTCTTGTTCCTGATCCGCAGGAGATTTTACTTGCAAGGTCCATCAGGATTATCTATGGGGAACGGGCACAATGATATTCACGTATCATTGATCATTACCAAAGCAGTCTGGCAGCCGCTGCAAGAACTGTAAGTTCTCATGGAGTGTGACTCGTGTGGGTCTACACATGATATTACATGGTGGTAGGATCTCACTTTGAAGGTCACTTCCTTGAGGTACCACTGCATTAATGCCATTACGTCGACATTGACTATAATGTTAAGGTAAGTTTTAAATTTACCTAGTCCTCACAGGACCTCACTTGATCAACCCTACATTCACATGCACTTTCTTAAAAGTAAAATTCATGTAATTAATATGTATTTGATTTTAGCATATAATTTTATTTTATAGTACTTAATTGTTTAATCCTAATGTTGTTAGTCAAACTTTCAATGGTTATCTTACAATGTGATTCTTGAATAGCAAGCACAACTCTTGGTAGTTCTCATGGAAGCATTAATGGCAGGCGGACTTCACTGTTACTGACCTAATTTCAAAGAGTTTATCAGGACACTTGACAATATACATACTTCCCCATCAGGTTGGCACACAAGCAAGCCTTTGCTTTCAGTCTGCAGCCCAATGGCATGACATGTGATGTCCCTGCCTGGTGCACCCTGGCCTTTGGGTCTTGTCCAGAGCTTTCACTTAGTCAACAATGAACTTAAAAGCCTGGCTCATCAGGGCCAGTTCATATTCACAAACTGTGGAAGTTTGAGTGAGGTCGTCCTTCCTATCGGAACAACTCAAGCACCTCAAATTTTGTGTGAATCAATTATGTTCAAGCACATTTTTCTTCAGGTACATATTGGACTCTATGTAACAACCATTTTTTTTTTTTACATTAGATTTTCAGTGTTTTGATTCCATGATGTTGGCTGAGATCCCATAATATGATCGGAGGAACACTGTTGTCCTTAAAGGATATTCGTGACACCCATGTCCCAGTTATGTTTTTACATCCCTATAATATTTTCCATTAAAACAATTCTATTGATATTTACAATCATTCTTATTTATTGAAATGATGTGATGTTTTGTGATGTGATATTATACGATATATATTCTTAAAAAGCGCTTGAATGTCCAGGGGCGTCTTGGTGCTGGCAAATGTCAAGCAGGATCATAACTCAAAAGGGCGATTATTCGTTGATGAACAGCCAGGTTTTTAGTGCCTTCTTAAAGTGGAGTAAATTGGTCAAAGATTTCAAATTTGGAGGAAAGCTATTCCATAATTTAGAAGTGCAGCAAGTAAAACTTCTGCCGCCCTGGGAAGAGCGTTTGAATTTAGGGACCCTTACATTTCTGTCAGAAGTAGAACAAAGTGTTCTAACGGGAATATACCTTTTAAAGCTACACTTAAGGTAGTCAGGGCCAGCATCATCAAGTGCCTTATGGGTGATGCAGAGAACCTTAAAGGCAATATATTTCCTATTTGGTAACAGTGGAGCTTGTGCAAAGCTTTACATACTGACTTGACATAGGGGATCCCTAAAAGCATGTGAGCTGCTGCATACTGAAGGGTCTGCAATTTGTTCAGCAGACGCTGCTGCATATTCATTCACAGGGCATTGCAGTAGTCAATTTTGGAAAGAACAAAGGTCACAACTATGGTCTTCTGACGATTGAAATGAATACAAGGGAGTATTTTCTTTATCAACCATAAGGTATGAAATGAGGATGAAATGACTGTATTAATTTGGTCTCCCAAGGTCAGCTTATCAAACATGAGGCTATATTCCTTACTTTCTTGATGGGAGTTGGAAAAGTTCCCAGATCCTGTGGCAACCAAATAGGGGATCAAAAGGAGATGTCATCACCAAACAGGAGGAACTCCGTCTTCCCAGAGTTAATGTTAAGGCAATTGCCCTTCATCCAATTACCCACTTCCTCCATACAATCATGAAACCTAATAGCTGCCTCTTGAACATCACTTGAGATAGAAACAATAGTTTGAGTGTCGTCTGCATATAATACTATAGAAAATACTAACGTTCTGATCAGACTGGCCAGTGGTGTGATGTATTAATTAAAATGTGTAGGACTCAATGATGACCCTTGGGGTACCCTCACAAGTGAGGAAGAAGGGATTGGAGACAAACTCATTAAGGGCGACTGATTGTTATGTGTCTGAGAGAAAATAGTTTAAGATGGACAAAGCAGTACTGTAGGAGAGTAGGATCTGCTTCTTATGGTTACACCCACTTTTTGCTGATGTTTCACTGTTTTTCGACTTTAGTCTGGCTGGGGCCCTGCTCTCCAGGACCCCAGCCTAGCTGCTTCCTCTCTAAAAATGGATTCCTAGTACCTTAGGTACACTTCAGATTGATTCTGGGGTGCCCTTATAAGTCCCTAGTATATGGTATACTATGTACCCAGGGCATAGGTACCCCAGAGGCCTACCAGGGGCTGCAGCATGTATTATGCCACCCCTGGGAAGCCTTCCAAAATGACACCACAGGACTGCTACAGCAGCCTGAGTGAGGTGGTGCATGGACCCCTTACTGAGATATAGGTTCACTACATCTCACCCTATCACTGCACATATAAACCTATCAGTCACCCCTATGGCAGGCCTTATCAATCCTGAAGGCAGGGTGCTTGGTTTTATGTGAGAGGGTGCCCCTGCATGAGCAGAGCCCCTCTGCAGCCTTCAGAATCTATCCTCCGGGGTTGTCTGTGAGTGCAGCCTGACCATATACTCTTAAGTGCATTATAACTCAAAGGTAAATGCTAACTTTCGGGATGGCTGCACGGAAACATGTCGTGTTTGGTATCAAACACCTTGGAATCATACCCCCACACCAGTAACTGGTGTGGGAGTATGAGCCCACCCTTCTAGAGGGAGAGACATGACAGGACCGGTAAACCCGGTACCAGCTAACAGAGCCCTGGCATCACAAAATGGATGCTGCAGCCACAGACACGAGTCTGGCCTCCTGCTGCTGACCGAAACTCCGGCAGGGGAGGCCTGGACAATAGATTTCCTGTCACAGGGAGGTGTTACCACCTCCCAGACAGGCTTTAGTGTATTGGGGCTGGGTGGGTGCACTCTCAGAGTGCTTTGAAGTCCTGCACTGGGGGCACATTTGGTGTCCCTGTGCATAGCCCAGTTCAAACTGGTTGCAGGGGCTACCAGCCCCTGCTCTGGTGCGAAACTGGACAAAGGAAATGGGTGTAGCCACCCCTCTTTCCAAACCCTCCCATAGGTGGGTCCCCTGAGTTAGTACAACCCCTTCCTTGGGTATAAGATAGGAACCCCTGGCAACAGGACTTTAGATATCCCTGGACGAAACTCTGAAACTGAATCCTGGACCTTCGATGATCTGTTAAACACCAGATGACTGAAGAATCTCCCTTGGAGTAAAGGAGTTACTCCCCTGCTTGGCAGGCACCAGAGATGCATCTGTCCGGTCTGCATCTCCAAAGCTCCCGCCGGTCGCCGACAACACTGCAACCCAGAAGGTGGGTTTCCAGACTTCCCAGAGGCTGATCCGAGTCCCCAGCAAAGCTGAGACCCGTAGCCCTTGTGGGTACCGTGTAACCGGAACCTCTGGACACCGTGCACATTTGCAAGTGCATAAGCTTCTGGTCAATCCTAGAGGCTGTACTTTGGGTTACTTGTAGCCCCAACATGGAGCAGTAAATCCACCGAAGATTGCTGGCCTGGCCACTCCCAGTGACCCGAGGGCCACCATTTTGTGATTCCGCTTGAGGTCCCTTTGCGATCCCTTGTCCGTTGACTTGTGGGTCCCTCAGAAGGACATCTCTAATTTTAACAGGACCCCCTGGTTGCTCCAGGCCTGCCCTGACGCTCCCTTGCTTGGGGAGTCCCTCGGACCTCGCTGGTCCGCACCAAAGCCTTTGTTCTCTTTCTGCATGGGTTGCTGTTGCCAAGGCTTGTTGGGTCCAATCCAGGCACCGACACCGCAGCAAGCTACTACCTTTGTGCGCAGCTCGATTCCAGCTCCTGGTTGTCGTCGACACCTCCTGGTCCTCGTGGCTGCAGAGACAATCTTCACCTCTTCGAACTTGAAGCACCCGACATCGGTGGGCATTCGACTATCATGCCCCTGGTCACTGGCTAGTGACCAAGACTCTGTCCCCTATGCTCTCAGGTTCTTCCCATTATCGATCCAGGCTTGGATCTCTTCGGACACTTCGCAGCTTCCCAGCAGCGGCACTTTCCAGCCAGCGGCCATTGAAAACGACGGCGCGGCCCGACACCACTTGACACCTATGCACCCGGCTTCCCTGGGTGAGGTAACACGAGTACTTTGGTGCTCCCATGGGTGTTGGCCCTAGAACCCTCTAAGTCCAAAAGGGTTTGTTCCTAGTCCACTCCGAAGTGTCCCTAAACTTTAAAACTCTAACCGCGACTTTCCCCATAGACGCTAACGGAGCTCGCGGCTGTAATCACACACTGCACATGTCCACCGTGGGTCCCCTGTGTCACTACCTTGCATGGTTCCTTGGGGTCCCAGCGATTCTACAGGCTCTAGGCCTTGTGTCTAGTCAAGTCGTGGTTCTTATACCACTTTCTTAATATATGGTATGGTACGCCCCTAGGGCTAATCGTATATTGTGCTAATTTACTGTGCTATTTGACTTGTAACTTGTGTACTTCGACCTCTAGCCTCATAAAGAGACTAGTGGGTAGTGTTTAGTAATAAATACATATATTTTATATATATACCTGGTGTGGTTCTCCTTTCATTTGGTCATTCATGAGATTATAGACTGGTAAAACAAACAGCTTTACACTCCTTCAAGACTTAGCCTGAAGGCTGTTCTCCATAGCTACCACTAGGATAGCTTTCAATAAAGGTTGTCTTTAAACCTATCATCAATAAAGGTCGTTTGGACTGGTGCAAGGTGGCCACTATAACTAGTGGACAGCATATACCAGGCCAACTTCTCACATTAGTGTGCAGCGGTTGGATTCAAGCTTGCCTTTGTTTTACCAGATAATCTCAAGTGAGTGACTAACTGAAAACCACTAAAAGGTACCTGAGGTACATATAATTCAAACTTAAAATTACAGTAAGTTCTACTGAACTTAGAGTTGTGTGTCAAGGGCTTAGCACACCCTTTCTACAACTCAAGAAAGTTTAGTAGGCCACACTAGAGTAGGTAGTGCATACACCACACCTCACTACTGATGTCTTCAAGGCCAGGAGCCAGTGGGTCCCTGCCAGAAGCCAATGGGCTTCCACCATCCAAGCATGAAAACCTCCAATTCTTGGAATTGAAAGCATTGTGTAGTACTAAGAAGTTGAAGACAGGAAAAACTGCAAACACCCAACGCCTCATAGAGGTACTGCTGTTGGATGATCTCAAGAAAACCTCAGGGTCTGAAGGGGTAGGCAGAGTGGGTGGGGCAGCAAATGAGGAAGGGCCAAGGGGTGAAGATACCCATGACCTGACCTCTGAAGCTGGCCAGGAAGATGACAATGATCTTACCCTGGAAAATCCAGCTCCTCCTGCAGATGAGGAGGAGGACCAGAATGGCCTCCTCTTTGTCCCACCAGGGAGAGTTGAGAGTGTACCTAGAAGGTCAAGGTCTCCTTCTCAGGAGTCTAACCATTCTGACACCTCAATAGGGGCCTCTGTTTCCTCTCATAGGAGGGAAACCTCTCATGAAAGGAAAGAGAGACTGCTCAAGTTTGAAGAAGCTCAGCTTAGGATCAGAAGAGAGCAGTTGGCTATAGATAGGGAGTCCCTAGAGCTTCAGAAGACAAGAAGAAAGTTGGGACTAGAGTCCCATGGTGGCAGCCACTTCCCTAGAGATAGGGAAAGGTCTCATGACCATAGAAACCTAAGCAAGATTGTCCCTCCCTACCAGAGTGGGGATGACATCCACAAATGGGTTACTGCACTGGAAAGGGCCTGTAAAGTTCAGAGGGTCCCCCAGGAGCAGTGGGCAGCAATCTTGTGGCTCTCCTTTGCAGACAAAGGTAGAGATAAGCTCCTCACTGTAAGAGAAGAGGATGCTGATGATTACCAAATCTTGAAAAGTGCACTGATTGAGGGGTTTGGCCTAACCACTGAACAGTATAGGATAAAGTTCAGAGATACCCAAAAGGCACAAAATCAAGACTGGGTGGACTTTGTAGATTGTGCTACTAAGGCTCTGGAGGGCTGGTTACTTGGCAGTAAGGTGTGTGATTTCAAAGGATTGTACAACCTAATTATGAGGGAGCAGATGCTTAATAATTGTCAAAATCAGCTGTTGCATCAGTACCTGGTGGACTCTGATCTGACCTCTCCCCAAGAATTGGGAAAGAAGGCAGACAAATGGGTCAGAACCAGGGTGAGGCAGGACGTTCAGAACCAAGGTGGTGACCCAAAGAAGCCAGATTCTAAGAACTCTGACATGGGTGGGGAAAAGGGTAAAGACCAGAAGTCTTCTCAAGGTCCCCAAAAATCTTCTTCTGGGGGGAAACCCAATCTACCAAAAGTAAAGGCCAAAAGAAACCATGGTATAAGATCTGTAAACAGAAAACACACTGGACCAGTGATTGCACCAAGTCCAAAGACTCAAATACAGCCACCATTGCCCCTAAGGCAACTGTTCCCCCTAGTGCAGCTACAACTGGTGGTACTCAGAATAAGGGTGTAGTAGGGTTAACCCTGGGTTCTGAGATGGGCTCTGGCCTAGTCAGAGTTCCAACTCAGGCTGTCCTGGTCTGTGATGGAGGCATGGACATGTCCTCCTCTGTGAGTCCCAATAACTTGGGCAAGGACAGACAGCAGCGTTTGATAAATGGAAAAGAGGCTTTGGCATACAGGGACACAGGAGCAAGTGTCACAATGGTGACAAAAGATCTTGTGGCTCCTGGGCAGATTATACTTGGTGAGATGTACCAAGTGACCAATGCTAGCAATGTCAGGACCGACCATTCCCTGGCAGTTGTTAATTTCTCCTGGGGAGGGGTAACTGGCCTCAAGAAAGTTGTGGTAAGTGCAGACCTCCCTGTAGAATGCTTGCTTGGCAATGATCTAGAAACTTCAGCTTGGGCAGAAGTGGAGCTCAGGACACATGCAGAAATGCTAGGGATCCCTGCACAGGTATTTGCTGTGACCAGGTCACAGGCCAAAAAGCCAAACGCTGAACAGGCCCTGGATTCTGGAATAATGGACCAGGTGCCTCCCAAGAGGAGGAGCAGCAGGGTTAAGGCAGTGCCTTCCCCCCTGATTCAGAATACAGATCAGCCTCCTGAGGGAGAGGATCTTAGTCCTGAAGAAGGAACTGTCCCAGAGGAGCTTGAACCTGATCAGGTTGAGTTCTTGGGGACAGGGGGCCCTTCCAGGGCAGATCTGAGCCAGGAGCAGCTGAGCTGCCCCTCTCTTGAACACCTCAGAAAGCAAGCTGCTGATGAGGCTGCTGGGAATGCTAGTGGCACCCATAAGATATATTGGGATGATGGACTCCTATATTCAGAGAGTAGAGACCCCAAGCCTGGTGCTTCCAGGAGGTTGGTAATACCTCTGAAATTTAGGGGCTTCCTATTGGCACTAGCCCATGATATTCCTCTAGCAGGTCACCTGGGCCAAAACAAGACTTGGGACAGAATTGTTCCTCACTTTCATTGGCCCCACATGTCTGAAGACACCAAGGAGTTTTGTCGCTCCTGTGTCACCTTTCAAGCCAGTGGGTAGACAGGTGGAACCACAAAGGCCCCCATGATACCACTACCTGTGGTGGGGGTTCCCTTTGAGAGGGTGGGGATTGATATAGTTGATCCCATGGATCCTCAGATAGCCTCTGGGCACAGATTTATCCTGGTGGTGGTGGACCATGCCACTAGGTACCCAGAAGCAATTCCACTTAGGACCACCACAGCCCCTGTGGTGGCAAGGGCCCTCTTGGGAGTATTCTCAAGGGTGGGTTTTCCTAAGGAGGTAGTATCAGACAGGGATGCAAACTTCATGTCTGGTTACTTGACTGCAATGTGGAAGGAGTGTGGAGTGAATTATAAGTTCACCACACCCTATCACCCACAATGCAATGGTTTAGTTGAAAGGTTCAACAAAACCGTGAAGGGCATGATCAAAGGTCTCCCGGAAAAGCTTAGGCGCAGATGGGACATCCTTTTGCCCTGCCTTTTATTTGCCTACAGGGAGGTGCCTCAAAAGGGGGTTGGTTACAGCCCTTTTGAACTTTTGATGGCCATCCTGTTAGGGGTTCTTTGTGTCTGGTGAAGGAGGGATGGGAGTTACCTCTCAAACCCCCTAAACAGGACATAGTGGACTATGTACTTGGTCTCCGCTCCAGGATGGCAGAGTATATGAAAAAGGCAACCAAAAACCTTGAGGCTAGCCAGGAATTACAAAAAGCCTGGCAACCCCAAAAGGCTGTGCTGACTGTGTACCAGCCAGGACAGAAGGTGTGGGTGCTAGAGCCTGTGCCCCAGCAGCTCTCCAAGATAAGTGGAGTGGCCCCCATACCATTGTTGAACAGAAGGGAGAGGTTACCTACTTGGTAGACCTTGGAACTCCCAGGAGTTCCCATAGGGTACTTCATGTCAACAGATTGAAACCATATGTCGACAGGGCAGACATGGGCTTGCTCATGGCTACTGATGAGGGACAGGAGAAAGAGAGTGATCCACTCCCTGACCTGCTCTCTTAGAACCTTGATGATGGATCAGTAGATGGTGTAGCCTTGGCAGGCAGCCTCACTGTCCAACAACAAACTGACTGCAGAAAAGTTCTCAGCCAGTTCAGGCATATGTTCTCCCTGACACCTAGTCAGACTACCTGGTGCACTCATGAAGTGGACACTGGGGGGACAGTCTGCCTGTCAAGAATAAAATCTACAGGCAGCCTGATCATGTCAGGGATTGTATAAGGACAGAGGTCCAAAAGATGTTGGATTTGGGAGTCATTGAACCCTCAGATAGCCCTTGGGCTAGTCCAGTAGTCCTTGTGCCTAAACCTCACACCAAAGATGGCAAGAGAGAAATGAGGTTTTGTGTGGACTACAGGGGTCTCAAGGCAGTCACTAGGACTGATGCCCATCCCATCCCAAGGGCAGATGAGCTTATAGATACTCTGGCCTCAGCCAAGTTTCTGAGCACATTTGACTTGACAGCTGGCTACTGGCAGATCAGACTAGCTGATGATGCAAAGCCAAAGACAGCATTTTCTACCCCTAGTGGGCATTATCAGTTTGTGGTGATGCCCTTTGGTTTGAAAAATGCACCTGCCACTTTCCAAAGGTTGGTGAATGCAGTCCTTACAGGCCTGGAAGCCTATAGTGCAGCATATCTAGATGATATTGCTGTCTTTAGCTCCACCTGGGAGGATCACCTGGTCCACCTAAGGAATGTTTTGGAGGCCCTGCAAAAGGCAGGCCTAACTAACAAGGCTACTAAGTGCCAGATAGGGCAGAGTCAGGTTGTGTACCTGGGCCACCTTGTGGATGGAGGCCAGGTTCAACCATTGCAGAGCAAAATCCAGACCATAATGGACTGGGTTGCAGCCACTACCCAGACTCAGGTGAGAGCCTTCCTGGGCCTGACTGGGTACTACAGAAGATTTGTAAAAGGTTATGGATCCATAGTGACCCCATTGAATGACCTTACCTCTAAAAGAATGCCCAAAAAGGTTCAGTGGACAGTTAGCTGTCAAAAGGCATTTGATGACCTGAAGCAGGCCATGTGCACTGCTCCCATTCTGCAGAGTCCTGATTACTCCAAAAAGTTCATTGTGCAAACAGATGCATCTGAGGTGGGGGTAGGGGCTGTACTGTCACAGTTGAATGATGAAGGTCAGGATCAGCCAGTAGCTTTTATTAGCAGAAGGCTGACCCCCAGAGAGAAACGTCGGTCACCCATTGAGAGGGAGGCCTTTGCTGTGGTTTGGGCTCTGAAGAAGTTGAGGCCATACTTGTTTGGCACTCACTTCCTTGTTCAGACAGACCATAAGCCCCTCTTATGGCTAAAACAGATGAAGGGTGAAAACCCCAAACTTTTGAGGTGGTCCATTTCCCTACAGGGGATGGGCTATAAAGTGGAACATAGACCTGGGAGTAGCCATGCCAATGCAGATGGACTCTCCAGATATTTCCACTTAGAACATGAAGACTCAACTGGTCAAGGTTAGTTTAATGTCCCTGCGTTTGGGGGGGGGCTTGTGTAGGAGAGTAGGATCTGCTTCTTATGGTTACCCCCACTTTTTGCTGATGTTTCACTGTTTTTCGACTTTAGTCTGGATGGGGCCCTGCTATCCAGGACCCCAGCCTAGCTGCTTCCTCTCTAAAATGGATTCCTAGTACCTTAGGTACACTTCAGATTGGATTCTGGGGTGCCCTTATAAGTCCCTAGTATATGGTATACTATGTACCCAGGGCATAGGTACCCCAGAGGCCTACCAGGGGCTGCAGTATGTATTATGCCACCCCTGGGAAGCCTTCCAAAATGACACCACAGGACTGCTACAGCAGCCTGAGTGAGGTGGTGCATGCACCCCTTACTGAGATATAGGTTCACTATATCTCACCCTATCACTGCACATATAAACCTATCAGTCACCCCTATGGCAGGCCTTATCAATCCTGAAGGCAGGGTGCTTGGTTTTATGTGAGAGGGTGCCCCTGCATGAGCAGAGCCCCTCTGCAGCCTTCAGAATCTATCCTCCGGGGTTGTCTGTGAGTGCAGCCTGACCATATACTCTTAAGTGCATTATAACTCAACGGTAAATGCTAACTTTGGGATGGCTGCACGGAAACATGTCGTGTTTGGTATCAAACACATTGGAATCATACCCCCACACCAGTAACTGGTGTGGGAGTATGAGCCCACCCTTCTAGAGGGAGAGACATGACAGCACCGGTAAACCCGGTACCAGCTAACAGAGCCCTGGCATCACAAAATGGATGCTGCAGCCACAGACACGAGTCTGGCCTCCTGCTGCTGACCGAAACTCCGGCAGGGGAGGCCTGGACAATAGGTTTCCTGTCACAGGGAGGTGTTACCACCTCCCAGACAGGCTTTAGTGTATTGGGGCTGGGTGGGTGCACTCTCAGAGTGCTTTGAAGTCCTGCACTGGGGGCACATTTGGTGTCCCTGTGCATAGCCCAGTTCAAACCGGTTGCAGGGGCTACCAGCCCCTGCTCTGGTGCGAAACTGGATAAAGGAAATGGGTGTAGCCACCCCTCTTTCCAACCCTCCCATAGGTGGGTCCCCTGAGTTAGTCCAACCCCTTCCTTGGGTATAAGATAGGAACCCCTGGCAACAGGACTTTAGATATCCCTGGACGAAACTCTGAAACTGAATCCTGGACCTTCGACGATCTGTTAAACGCCAGATGACTGAAGAATCTCCCTTGGAATAAAGGAGTTACTCCCCTGCTTGGCAGGCACCAAAGATGCATCTGTCTGGTCTGCATCTCCGAAGCTCCTGCCGGATGCCGATGACCCTGCAACCCAGGAGGTGAGTTTCCAGACTTCCCAAAGGCTGACCCGAGTCCCCAGCAAAGCTGAGACCCATAGCCCTCGTGGGTACCTTGGAACCAGAACCCCTGGACACCATGCACATTTGCAAGTGCAGAAGCTTCTGGTCAATCCTAGAGGCTGTGCTTTGGGTTACTTGTAGCCCTGACCCCGAGCAGTGAATCCATCGAAGATTGCTGGCCTGGCCACTCCCAGTGACCCGAGGGTCGCCATTTTGTGATTCCACTTGAGGTCCGTTTGTGATCCCTTGTCCGTCGACTTGTGGGTCCCTCAGAAGGACATCTCTAATTTCAACAGGCCCCTCTGGTTGCTCCAGGCCTGCCCCGACTCTCCCTTGCTTGGGGAGTCCCTCGGACCTCGCTGGTCCACACCGAGGCCTTTGTTTTCTTTCTGCGTGGGTTGCAGTTGCCAGGGCTTGTTGGGTCCAATCCGGGCACTGACACCGCAGCCAGCTACTACCTTTGTGGGACAGCTCAATTCCAGCTCCTGGTTGTCGTCAACACCTCCTGGTCCTCGTGGCTGCAGAGACAATCTTCACCTCTTCGAACTTGAAGCACCCGACATCGGTGGGCATTCGACTATCGTGCCCCTGGTCACTGGCTAGTGACCCAGACTCTGTCCCCTCTGCTTTCAGGTTCTTCCCATCCTCGATCCAGGCTTGGATCTCTTTGGACACTTCGCAGCTTCCCGGCAGCGGCACTTTCCAGCCAGCGGCCATTGAAAACGACGGCGCGGCCCGACACCATTTGACACCTATGCACCCGGCTTCCCTGGGTGAGGTAACACGAGTACTTCGGTGGTCCCGTGGGTGTTGGCCCTAGAACCCTCTAAGTCCAAAAGGGTTTGTTCCTAGTCCACTCCGAAGTGCCCCAAAACTTTAAAACTCTAACCGCTACGATCCCCATAGACGCTAACGGAGCTCGCGGCTGTGTTCACACACTGCACACGTCCCCCGTGGGTCCCCTATGTCACTACCTTGGGTGGTTCCTTGGGGTCCCAGCGATTCTACAGGCTCTAGGCCTTGTGTCTAGTCAAGTCATGGTTCTTATACCACTTTCTTAATATATGGTTTGGTACGCCCCTTGGGCTAATCGTATATTGTGCTAATTTATTGTGCTATTTGACTTGTAACTTGTGTACTTCGACCTCTAGCCTCATAAAGAGACTAGTGGGTAGTGTTTAGTAATAAATACATATATTTTATATATATACCTGGTGTGGTTCTCCTTTCCTTTGGTCATTCATGAGATTATAGACTGGTAAAACAAACAGCTTTACACTCCTTCAAGACTTAGCCTGAAGGCTGCTCTCCATAGCTACCACTAGGATAGCTTTCAATAAAGGTTGTCTTTAAACCTATCATCAATAAAGGTTGTTTGGACTGGTGCAAGGTGGCCACTATAACTAGTGGACAGCATATACCAGGCCTACTTCTCACAAGTACCCTTGATTTCATAATTAACCTGCCTTCTACATAAACTGCAGGTTAAGCATTAGTTAATATCAGGGTGTCAACTACATAACATTCCAATGTATTTTGAAAGTTAACATTACTCCTGAAAAAAAGCTCTTCTTTTTATTTAGCAACTTCACAAACGGAAAGACTGAGGGGCATATTATCAAGCGGCAGCGATAATTATCGCTGGCCGCTCTTAGCGAGATTTTTTTTATCGCCGGCTATCGCTGGCAATTATCGCCATGCTATCGCTGTATTAACAACGCATAGCGCAATGGCGATAATTTCCCAGCGATAGCGGTGTTTTCCATGGAACATCGCTGGTTTTCTAGCGATGTTCCATGGAAAACGGCGATAACCTTGCTGATACGACCCTGTGGTCGTATCAGCATAATCCACCCCCATTGTTAGGTATAGGTAAGTCAGCATTTTTGCAGACGTTAGTTTTTGGTGAAAACCGCGGTTTTCGCCAAAAACTAACGTCTGCAAAAATGCGTGGGACTCCTTGTTAATATCGCGATGTACATTTCGCGATATTTAACAAGGTAGTCCGTCAGGGGTACGCCCAGTGATGCCCACTTTGCATCTCATTAGAGATGCGAAGTTAGGCGTGCTGGAAACGGGCGCTAAGTCAAGGAAACACGGGCTAGCATGTCCTTGATGATATTGCGATAAAATTATCGCCGCTTTTCGCCCGAAAACGGACGCTAATGCGGCGATAATTTTATCGTGGCCCCTTGATAATATGCCCCTGAAATCGGTAAAAAAAACAAATAGTGATACAAAATAGGTAAAAAATTAATAGAGATACTTTGAACCCATGAATGCAATAACTTTGAAATAATGTCAGTTCCAATTAAATCATAACTTTCAATTGTGTCTGTATTTCATCTAGGGTGCATTAGAACCATTCTAGGATGTCCGTATTTCTCCTATACAATTCTACCAAAAAGAAATTTTGTTATTTAGTTTATAAAATCATAATATTGAAACTCAATATTCCACCCCCAAAATGTCCTCATCGCCTGTCCACAGTCTCCTCATTCCCTTGTGTACCAAGAAATGCTACCATTACCAGCAGTTACCCCACAGGTGTTTGCCAGTGCGGCACCACCATTATTTTCTTGGAGAAACAAAAAGCTATTTTTTGTCCCTGAGCTGCCAATAATTTTTTACACCTGGTATGAGAGAAAACACCAGTCTTTCAGTCTTGGGGCAGATTTACTAACACTTTTCACCAGGTTTCTTTTACAAAAGTGACAACAAACCCGTCACAAAGAGTTGGAATTTGCTTTCCAACAGAAATCCTGTTTTATATTGGAAAAAGCCATATGGTGAAGCAAAGTAGCACTATGCGCTAATTTGCGCTACTTTGGGTCAAGGTGGCATTCCATGGGTGGTTCAAGACATGGATTTTGACATAAAGTCCTTTCTCATAAAAGAAAAAATAGGACCTTGTACAAAAACATTATGCCTCAACAAGGCAAGCATAACATTTGAGAAAATATTTTTTCAAATCCTTTCCTACATTGCATGTGTGCTGTACAAAACAGCACGCATACAAACTGGAAAAAGTATTAAACTATGCTAAACCATAGATTTTTTCGTACTGGTAGGGTTTACTTCCAGCACAACATGTATGTTTAACGTCATGCACACGCCCCTGCATTATAGTGCAAGGATGTGAGTATTGGATCAATGCTGCCCAAAGGGCACCAGCACAGGGGGAGAGAAAAATAGTGGCATCTTGAAGTAGATGTGGCGCTGTTCTACTCTCCGCCTTTCACACAAAGGAGAGCAGCAACTTTTGCTAGTGGGCTGCATTCTGTGAACATTTTATAAATCTGCCTCTAGTGTATAGCTGGAGCTTCCACATAAGTCTTTCTCATGTATTTACCTGCAACAGTCACTCGAAGAACAACATTGGTATTCTTTTGCTCTTAACTGTATGATTCCATTGTGGCTCACTGGTATGCCATTTGTAATTAATAATTTTGCATTGATCAGATCCTTCCCTCGCCAGTCCGAACCTCCGCTCCCCCTAAGTTTACTAATTCCAACTAAGAACAGGTGTCATACTGTCCAGGAAGGGGGCCAAGATGTAAGGGTGCCCACCTCACAGGAAAATGCAGGGACTATACATTCTGAGAGGGTTATATGTCAAGCAAGAATTTCCCCGGTCCACGCCTGCACCCCTGCCCACTTAGGCCATCCCTTTCCCCAGCTCCCAGGGGAGTGTATCCCTTATGTGATACTTCTGAATAATGTGCCAACCCTAAATCCTGGCCAAAGAGAAGATCATTTGACCCTTAAAAATAAAGTAACTCATTGGTTTGGGTCAGGTATGGGGTGGGTGAGTGATCTTTCAAGGGAGATTATAATGGTGAGGAGGTCCCCTTGGCTAGGGCCAGGCATGAAGAAAGTGGCTGGGGATTGTGTAATAGTTAACTTTAAGTCAACCTACACAGCTAGATTGATTCTGAGGCTCTTTAGGAAACTGTCCCAAATCCCCTATCCCCTATCCAGGTTCTACCCTTAGGTTAGTTTTACAGGCCGGGGGTTCTAGCGGTAAGGCGTTGAAAAGCAAACGAACACCTTCAGGGTCTGAGAAGTCAACCTATAACATTGAGAATCCACTGTATAATGTTGAGGTTAGGAACTCCTTTGAGGCTCTCGCTTCATTAGAAGACTTAGATTGACTTTTTACTAGCAGGATCCAGCCAGCACAGTGTCCTGTCTGTTCGGTAGCAAGGGGGTGGGTTCGGGAAGCTGAGATTTTAGAGGGGGACTCCATAATGACATCCTCGGGTCCCGAGTCCAGCTCAGAGGGGGAAATGGCTGGGCAGAGGATTTAGAATCATGTCATGGAATATAGCTGGGGTTAACTCCAAACTTTCAAATCCTGATTGGCTCTCAGATATTAATATTGCAGATATCATTTTATTGCAAGAGACCTGGGCCACTAAAAACTTCAGTGTAAACAGGTTCATTTTTATCTCGTGTAGCACTGCTACTTCTTCGGGTGCAGGTAGAGCTAAGGGTGGACAAGCTACCTTATGCTCAGTTAAATTAACCAGTCTATCTACTAAGCTAATTCTCTGTAGGCCCAATTATCAGCTGCTGTTATTGCAGATCCCATATAGTTTTGATGTGACCTTCATTAATATGTATAACAGCTTTTTTGACTCTCGTCTGGTCACCTTAATTGAAGAGCTCGAGAGGGATTTAACAAGCCTTCAAGACAGCTATAACAAGGAGACATTAATAATTTGGGTGGGGGATTTTATCACAAGGTTGTGAGGGAACAGGGATGCCTCAATCTGCGGCATTGAGACAACAGTTGAGGAGTAGTCTGCACACTCCCAGCACACCCCCTCTGGAGAGATCTTGGGTATATGCTAAAGATTATAAGGCACTGGGGGTCCCTTTACCCCCCATGTAATGGTGCTCGAATGGGCAGTGAGATTGATTTTATTCTGGTTTTCTGTGATCTAGCCAGTTTGATAGTTGACTACAATGTGTCTGAATCCTGCATTAGTGATTACAACCACCTATCTGTATTGCTGGACATTCACTTGTTGGGGGCATTAGGGAAGCAGGAGAGTTTGGCTCCCTTTCACTCATGCACTAAGGGGGTGAGGGTACAATGGGAAAGAGTGGATAGGGAGGCTTCTTTGGGAAACATAGTGATGGAGAATAGGGAAGCCGTATCCTTACTCACCCTGGAGGAGGAGGAGCTCCCCCTGAGATTATCTCTAATGCCTTCAGGATCTTAAGTATATTCATAGATAAGGGGTCGAGGCAGAATGAAGCTCCTTGAAAACCATCACCCATTGGCTGGTTCAACCTTGCCTGCACTCCGGCCTATTGGAGACCGAAACTAACCCTCTCCTTCAAACCACACTCTGAAGGTGATGTGCTGAGTGCCAGGAGAAGCTACAAATCTATCCTGGAGGCTAGAAGGTCAGAGCTAAAAGCAGAAGCATGGGGGGACTTGGAAAGAGGTTCTCACACAAAGGATTTTGCACTCTTAAGGAAGGTGGTAAATCGGCCATTTTTCTCAGGATATGAAATGCCCTCAGAGGTCTGTTATCCCAGTTCAGGTCTTGGTGGACAACTATAACAGCATTTTTAATCCTGACAGCCCAGAGCCTACTTTAGAGCATGATGAGGTAGCCTTTGGCAACTTGGAGTTTTTTTCCGACCTCAGTGATTCCATCTTGGTAAGGAACGTTATAGTTGTCCTCAATCAGAGCCTGCAGGGAAAGCCCCAGGACCAGATTGAGTTCCCTTAGATCTTTTTAAAGACAATGCTGCACTTTGAACCCCAATTTTAGCCAATGTTTTTAAAACTTTTATTAAAGGAGCCTCCATTCTGTCTTGGAAAGAAGCAGTGGTTGTCCCCATTTTCAAGAAGGAGGACAGACACTCACCTTGCTATTATTGTCCAATTTCCCTCTTAGATAGCTCACTGAAAATTTCCTGCAGAATTATTGCCACATGGCTAGAGGGCTGGCTGAAGGAAAATCAGTCACTCTCTAAAGTGCATTTGGGTTTTGCCCCGGAGTGGGCACAGCGAAACAATGCCTGAACCCTCAGTTGGTCATTTCAAGTATATCAAAGTAAGGAGAGGGCCTATTCAACTAGCATTAATGGACCTGTGCTCTACCTTTGACGTGGTCCATAGGTCCAAGCTTTGTGGCATTGTGGCTAAGATGGGTATGGATCAGGCTATAAATGGTTTATTGCAGAGGATGCATTGGGACTGTATGATTAGGGTGAGGTATGGTCCTGAGGGTGAACTTTCCCCTGCTATCAAGCCCTTGCAGGGGACAAGGCAGGGGTGGGTGATGGCCCCTGTATTATGTTTATTGTATAATAATGATCTGGTGCTGAACTTGGGTAAAACAGGAAAGGACATGCCCATGGTGAAATCTAGTGCCCTTCCTGTTCTACTCTATGCTAATGACGCAGTTTTAATTTCAAGAACTGCTAACGGGTTACAAGGACTTTTAGATGCGTTTAACATTTTTAGGCAGAGCTTGACCTAAAAGTTAATCGAAGCAAATCTTTTGCTATTTGTGTCGGACCCAAAAACACTAAAACAAGATAATTTTTCTTCGGAGGGTCTGAAATTTGCAGGGTAAAAACTTTTAACTAGCTTTGTGTCCCCATAGTCCAAAATGTACGTTGGCACACTCTTTTAACAGCAGGGCAACGCAATAGCAAAGAGTTGCAAAGTCAGTCTTTACTTTTGCACTCCGACTAGGGCACGAGCCGGTGCGAGAAATGATCAGCATATACCAAAGTAAGTGTATTGCTGTGGCTACCTAAGGCGCCAGAGTTTGGGGGTTAATGAGTGTGAGTCCTTGACAGAGGATCGAGAACAAATTTTTACATCCACTTTTGGCAGTCTCTCAATCGGCTCCTTCATTTATGTGCCATTTTGAGGTTGGTTTGACTCCTATAGAGGACAGGATCAGGTTGTACCCCTGTTACTCTGTATTAGAAATTGGGGAAAACTAGGTCCCTCACTTTCAAAAGATATATTGAAAGATTGTCTTTCTCAGGATCACACCCAGGCAATCCCGTGGATTTATTTTATTAAAGAGGGCTTAGGGACTTATGTTTCCATGAGTTATTTTCGAATCCATCAACCATTAAGTGGGATGTAATGGCCTAGGTGAAAGTGGTATTTAGAGAAAGGCGAGGCCTTCTTCACCAGGCAAATTTTCATAAACTGGGTAGTAGTACTAATTACAACATCGATTAAAATGATGTGAATTTTATCTAACATCAATTTTTAATTCAAATAATAGATTTTATTGACTAGGTTTTGTTTTAACACCTTACATTTACTAATGGCCTTTCCCAGGGATTTTGACTGGAACTGCATTATTCCAAGTTGCCCTTGTGAAGATACCTCTAAACAAAGCACCATGCACTTTAATCTCTTCTGCCACTTATACTCCCTTCCCCAGAAGCATTTTCTGACCCCAGTTCTGCACAGATCTAAGATACGGTCTCATAGAGAGGCATCTATCTTTATGCAGAAACTATCTAGTTTGGAACTCTGTGTTGCATTGGTCAATTTTGTCCGTTGTGCACGGAGAATAAGAAATAGATATGGGTCTGTATAATGCATTGATAATTTTATTTTTGGCTGCTTTGTTTTTTTAATCTTCATAAGTTTCATTTTTATTGTTATATATTTTAACCTGTGCTTTTGTGGCCTTCTGTAAGCCGAATCAAGCTTATTTGACTGACTAATAGTTTTGCATTTTTTCCACATATTACAAAAACAAACCATTTACAATTTCAACTGTATCTTGAGGCCAGTGCCTCTAATTTATTAGCCCAAAGGTCTCTCATTAACTTAACTATTGACCCCTTTCTCCATCACATGGCTGTGGTGGGATGTGTTCAATCACCTTTTTTTACTGAATAGATTGGGGTTCCTGAAATGTCTTGTGACTGGTGATGCTGCATTACTGAGTCTTGTGTTGGATTTCTGTTTAGTACAATCCGTTCTGAACTTTTTCGACATTTTACCTATGTGGTAAGTTTGCAGATGCACTTTATTGCATAGATTTCGTTGGAGCTGTCACAAGTGAAGTATCCTTTGTTTTTTGTTGGTTTGCCTGAAAAAAAGTTATGTAGACCTTTATAAAAAGTTCTTAGATCACTAGCCTCTTGATCTTTTTGTATGCGACTGTGTATTGTGTGATAAAGGCAATTTCCTGTAAGTTTGCTATTTTGTTTAGAAGGGTTTTTTCTGTTCATTGTTTTCTTTTTTGTAATCCTTTTAAGATTTGTTCTTGGAAATATTGAATTAGGGTTTGCTCTTCGAAGTGTTCCATCAAAAATTTATGTTTTGCACACGTAGTTGAAGATTTAAAAAACATATGCTTTAATCACTGAATCCTATACCACGGAAGTCCTTGAATTAGGTATTGGGAGTGGAAGCTTGTTGGGCCATACCTGTATTCTTGCCCATTGATATCACATACCCTGTGATTCAGTTTTCAGGCTCCTTGCTGCTATATAAACATCTTAGAAATCGACTCCTGGTTTGTTGATATTTTCCATGCGATAATAATTGCCATGCCTTTGGCCACATTGTTTTAAGGGGATGCTTTTTTCAGGCCAGAGGATAACCTGACTAATCTTTCCTGAACCAGTGAGGTGGGCACAAAGAGTTCTTTCCTGTCCCCAATCAAGCAATCAAGAGCTGTTGATCCAAACCACACAGATAAAAATCTAGCTAGTGTGGCTTGAGCAGCAAGGAAGAACATGAGTAGGAAGCATAGAAATATGCTCTGCAAATTCGTGTACATACTGTCTAACAAGGCAACAACAAATTTGGGACTACTCAAATGCTGGGGGCCTACAACCTGGAGTACACTTGCTCCTTATGTACTTCACAGCATTATAAGTGTACGTCTTACACAATGGGGCACCTCAGGTTACAAAAGATCCCTATCACTTATGTAGTCACTCAGGATCCATACTGTCTCCAGCCATCTGTATCCTTTATATGTAAATGCTTGGTGCTTTGTTAAAAAATAACAACATCTACATTCACCAATATGCTGATGATACACAATTCTACTTGAACATCTCCTCTAAATCAGATATCCAATGCTACAAACACTGCTTGCATATCATCCAGACCTGGATGTCTAGAGCTTACCTGAAGCTCTACCCAATCAAGGTAGAATCCCTGTTATTTGCCAGGAACAACAAACAAGGTACAGTACAAACCTGTCTCAAATACATTCTCATACTATTGCCACTGGATGGTGATAGTGACCTACTCCATGGCCTCCCGGACTCCACATTGGTACCCCTTAATGGCATCTTACATGCTGCAGCATGTCTCATCTAGGATCTGAAGAAATATGACATCAGTCCCATCCTGATGGATCTCCATTGACTATCTTTGCTGGCCTGCACCATCTTGAAAACCAGTTGCACCATTTACAAAGGCATCAAGACAACACCTGTGCTTATCTTGCAGACAAGCTCCCCATCTCTGGTGACTCTCGGCACACCAACAGCCTGGACACCATCAGACTGAAAACTTAGAAGTGTAGAAAACGAATAACAAAACAGCAGACCTTTTGCTTCTATGCACTGAGGATCTGGAATAATATTCCCATATCCATTAGGACAGCCCCAACTATGCCCCAATTTAGGAAAGAGCTGAAGTCTCACCTCTTTAGAGAACACTACATCACATTGCATTAAACATCCACAACCCCACTTACTCTCCTGTTACTCCTTGACTTTATGCTAATGCTTGCCTTGGACCATGTACAGTGTTCTGCTACCTTTTGGCTAGGTTTGCACCATGAAAATGCTACAGTTATACATATATACATACATACATGCATACATTTATTTATTTATTTAATGCGATTTTATATAGCGCGAACATTACCCGAAGGTGTCAGAGCGCTTTACAAAAGAACCAGTTGCGTTACATAAGGACTTTGGATTACATGAGTTACATAAGAGATACAAACAGAAAAAAAATTGCAAATGTACAAGGTGTAAAGTCACTCAAGGAAGAGATATGAACAGGAAAAAATTGCACATGTACAAGTTGTAAAGTCACTCAAGGAAGAGATACAAACAGATAAACTCTAAAGTCACATAGGAATGGTAGTAAGCACAAAGGTCTACTACATATACTAGTGGTTAGAGTTCTATATATACAAATAGTAAATTCACACAGGATTACATTTTCACAGCGATTAGGCTTGGACAATTATATAATACATATATACATATATATATATATTTAAGGCAGTCCAGCAAAAAGAGAAAAACGATCGAGGGTCATCAGGAGGAGTCGGGAGGGAAGAAGGAACGAACAAAGGTCAAACAAAATGGCGGGTCCGGGTCGTGGGTATAGACGGAGACCATCTCCAAAAATGGCGGGATGCACAAAAGTCTCCAAAGACAAGAATCCAGAAGAGGAACCCAGAGAGCAGGATTCCATTGCGTAGAGTCAGAGGGGGGACGCAGCCACAAAACCAAAGGGGAACGGAAGGCTGTAAGATGTGTGCAAAGGCTCTGGCCGGGGGATGATTAGGAGGGATGAGCCTGGGGAAGTCTGCCTGGGTGCCAGGGGCAGCGGTCCCAGACCGAAGGAGGAAGAAACGCAGTCCAGGAGGGCGCACCCTCCAGGCTCGGATAGCAAAGATAAGCCCGGGGGCGTCACGCCACAGCGCTGAGAATCTCCCCGTAACTGCACCCCCGTACCTGGCAACAAGACTCGCGAGTCCCGGTCATCCCACGGGAGGCAAAGTAAGAGGGCAGGCCATGGGGGAAGCGGCAGAAGTTGAACCCGGAAGGCATCGGGTGGGGAGACCTCATCCCAGATCCCAGCCAGACGGAGAAACGCCACCAGGCACCAGCACCGCCGAGACTGGACTCCGTCGATGGCCGGCCATCACCGAAGCGTCGGCAGGCAGGGGGAGGAAAAGCACCGGCAGCGGAGAAGACGCAGAGCAACCATGCCAGATGCCCGCCTGAGTAGGCGACGGCCAGGGCGGTCAACCGGACATCGGCCACGCTGCTCGGGCTCCGCCGGTCGGGGAAATGCTCAAATCCAGGGGAAGGAAGGCGGAGAGATGAAGACATCAGTCCGAGCACGACCCTGGTGAGTAAAAAGGGTCCAGTGGGTGAAGACCTGGGTATCCAAGCCCAAAAAGGCCATCCCTGGCCGGGAGCTCCCGGCCGGAGCTCCTCACCTGTCGGCCATCTTGGCCAGTACATACATGCATACATACATACATACATACATGCATACATACATACAAACAAACAATGGAGAATGTTTGTGATGACAATCATGATAGCCTACATGGATTTACTAAAGAGAACTAGTAGACAGCTTTCCATATATACTAATCAGCAGGCACCAGTCTTTATTCATTTAATGATCTGGACATGGGGATTCTAGTCACACATGCTGTAGAACGTCCATTTTATTCTAACTATCTCTCTTTGAGAACACAAACAAAGTACCTGCCAGGGGGCTCAGCATGTGTTTTTAGTGCAGGTAAATAAATATATTGGGTAACTAAGGAGGAGTGCAGTTTCAGAGTTACTGCACCAGGGACATAAATAACAGCACTCCTTTAATGTTTTAAAATTTGCTTGAAATATGCCAGACAGTTCCAAAAGATGTCCAATATTTCAAAGTAAACACAAGGAGATGATGGACGGAGTGCTGAAACTTTTCAGACACTCACCCCCAGTCACAGATCTGGGTTGAATCCATCATCATTCTTTAGCTCACTTCTCCACCCCAGTCCAGACCCAGCTATATGCAAATCAATCTTGACCCTGTGCCTCATGGGAACAGTCCAGCCCGAACTGCAAAGCCAGGTCTTTCCTGGACCAAAAACAAGCATCCTGGGACCGGTTTCGGGGTAACACCCCTCATCAGCCAGGCTAGCTTGAATCCAGTGGCAAAGTGAGCAAGGGACCCATGTCTGGGCATACCCTGTCAACTTAGGATGAACAAAGCAAACACAAGGAGATGATGGACGGAGTGCTGAAACTTTTCAGACACTCACCCCCAGTCACAGATCTGGGTTGAATCCATCATCATTCTTTAGCTCACTTCGCCACCCCAGTTCAGACCCAGCTATATGCAAATCAGTCTTGACCCTGTGCCTCATGGGAACCGTCCAGTCCGAACTGCCAAGCCAGGTCTTCCCTGGACCAGAAACAAGCATCCTGGGACTGGTTTCGTGGTAACACCCCTCATCAGCCAGGCTAGCTTGAATCCAGTGGCAAAGTGAGCAAGGGTCCCAAGGCTGGGCATACTCTGCCAACTTAGGGTGAACAAAGCAAACACAAGGAGATGATGGACGGAGTGCTGAAACTTTTCAGACACTCACCCCCAGTCACAGATCTGTGTTGAATCATCATCATTCTTTAGCTCACTTCGCCACCCCAGTTGAGACCCAGCTATATGCAAATCAGTCTTCACCCTGTGCCTCATGGGAACAGTCCAGCCCGAACTGCCAAGCCAGGTCTTCCCTGGACTTGAGACAGTAGATTCACATCCTCTAGAAGTGTTGGTTTGACATGGGTCACACAACATACCACATTGTTAATACCAGTTACATTGTTGCAGTTCCAAGTCCTTCATGACCAAGGAAGGGAGTGCTCCTCAGAGTACTAAAAGGACTACTGTGCAACTAGGGCTGGTACCTGCCTGACCGCTAGTCTCCCAAAATTGAGAGGACATCAACTGAAACCTGGACCTTTTGCTAGAGAAGCTGTGGACCTGCCCTGAAGCACTTAGAAACCTGACTGACTTCTGTGCCAGGGAGGTGTCTGCCTGAACCTGCAGGTGGAGAGATTGTCCAGCAGGACTGAGGCTCAATGCCATCCTGGTGGCTGCGGAACCTCCAAAAAGAGTTGACCTGCTTGAGAGGAATCTAGAAAGGATGCTCAAGTCCATAAGGCCTCTTAGTCTCTCACCTGGTTCCTGCTGGGAGTCGCAAAACTGTCCTTCTTGTTTGCCATATCTGGCTGCACCAGCCTGAGTACCAAAGGGCCAGATGAGGGCCATATCTACCAGATTGCAGCAGGCCCAGTGGGCGTCATCTACCTTACTGTCTTGGGCCCGGTTCTAGACTCCATCTGTCAGGCTGCTGCAAGCCCGAACGTGGGTTGCATCTGCCTGTCAACTGCGGGCGTCATAATAGACTACACCTGTTTCATTCCACCTGGGACTATGACTGACCAAAACTACTGGCAGTCGGACTCACGGTCCATACCCACTCGAAGTAAGCCTCATTGCCAAAGGACTGCCATAGCTGGTCTCTTTGCTAACCTAAATATAGCAACTGCAGGTTGCACCACTCAACAGTGAAGTCCAAATATATCACATATGCAAATGTCCATCCAGTAATTTGAAAAAATGAAATCTTTATTCTTCTTTACAAATGGTGAAAAAACGTAACGTAGACAGCCACAACAGCCAACGCGTTTCGTTCTATCCCAAGAACTTCACCAGGGCTGTAAAAACAACATTTACAAATATACATTACTGCAAATATACATTGTAGCAATCGCTCTTTTTCAGTATACTAGTTTTAACGATGGCCCCTTGCTACATAATAGTCACACAATAGGGCATAGCATTCGTAAATTTTCTCAGACTAATAGATCATAGTTACTAGAATCCTCCACAAAAAAATCCTAACATCGGCATAGCTCCACCAGCAAAAGCGGAACACAATCCGCCACACCCCAGTTCGAGTCCCCAGCATGGGAGCAAGAAATCAACAGAGATTTTATTGTTTGAATTTGTTATATTTCCAGATGGCACAATTCAATCTTTCTTTATTACCCCAAGCTTCCTTATAATCATAAAATAAAGAAAGAGAGGGGATAAAAACCCAGTTTGAAGCGCCACCACTACGGTGGAACTCAATCAAACACATAAACCCGGCTCGAATCCTATCCATAAATCCAAGGATAAAAACTGTTTTAGTCATTAAATTTAAAAATAAATCCAAACGCACTTGCAAAATAGAGCCTCAATTATCCCTAATATATTCGATGGAGCTCTAAATAGGATTATAATGTCCATACGCTTACCATTGGGCATTTATGATTTGTGTTAGCCTTATGGGAAACTTGTATCAGGATACATAGAGGGTAATAACAAGAGGAATAGTAGGAGGAGTGCCCATAAATAGATATTTAGATTATGGGACAAAGGAAAGATAATACAAGTGACTGTTGTAAGCTCTTTCTTCTTTCTCTTGTATATTAACAATTTTTTAAATGTGAGGTTGTGGGTTTTAGACAGGAGCCCTGACAAAATTGGGTTTGGGTGAATTCCTTAGTATGTTTTTATGTTTCTATATTATATGTTTTTATTTTATGTATTTTATGAAGTACAAGTCTAGCAATATGTATTATAAAAGAGTAATGTATATTTGTAAATGTTGTTTTTACAGCCCTCTTAAGTTCTTGGGATAGAACGAAACGCGTTGGCTGTTGTGGCTGTCTACGTTACGTTTTTTCACCATTTGTAAAGAAGAATAAAGATTTCATTTTTTCAAATTACTGGATGGACATTTGCATATGTGATATATTTGGACTTCACTGTTGAGTGGTGCAACCTGCAGTTGCTATATTTGTATTTTGGTTCTTCTAACCGCCCCTAAAGGAACGGCAGGGGCAGCGGAGTTGCACACACCATGAGTATAAAGCTCAGTGTTGGATATTAATCATTGTGAGGAAGATATAGGGTGGATGGTGCATCACAAGAACCGGGGAGTTTTTGTATAGGTTTGCTGTTTCTTTGTTTTTGTAGAGTCTCTTTGCTAACCTGATCGAGGCCCAACACTGGAAAGGCTGCACAGGCAGACTGCCAGATGTGACCTATGCCCGGCTCCGTCACACATAAAGAGACTTTCTGGCTCTCCATGGATCCCAACAATGTGCGCTTGAGGGTTGCAAGGGTTTGGAAAAGCACATGAAGAACTTGAAGTATATTGCCTACCCTGGGAATGGAAGGTATTGCAAAAGTCTGAGTGCAATTGAATTTTGGGCATTTGCCTACTGCACCTGATCCTAATTCATGCCACTCTGATTGCCAGTGAGATTGGGAACCCAGAGCTAGAGGGAGCATAACCTACAAGAGAAGAGAGTGCACTTAGGATCACTGATCGTCCACAACTATCTTTTTCTCCTATTACCCATTGACTGTATGCTTGTCTTTTACCATGTACAGCTCTTTGCTGACTTTTGGCTAGGTTTTCACTACATAAATATCATATACATACATATATACTGTTAGAAATTGGGTTCCTGGATGACTGGGGTGTGAGCCCTGGTCAAGCAGTACCACAATCCTATTCAGGGTAATCCCCAACTTAACCTGTACTCACCCCCTGGTAGCTTGGCACAGAGCAGTCAGGCTTAACATGAAGGTAATGGGTAAAGTATTTGTGTAACACTTCATGGGTGGGGCGGGTATGCCCAGACGTGGGTCCCGTGCTCTCCATGCCACTGGAATCAAGCTATCCTGGCTGATGAGGGGTGAAACCCAGAAACCGGTCCTAGGATGCTTTTTTCCAGTCCAGGGAGGACCTGGCTTGGCAGTTTGGGCTGGACTGTTCCCATGAGGCACAGGGTCAAGACTGATTTGCATATGGTTGGGTTCAAACTGGAATGGCATGGTGAGCAAAAAAACTATGGATTTAGGCCCAGATCTCTGTACTGGGGTGAATGTATGACATTGTTCTGCATTCTGTCCATCAACTGTTGTTTTTGTAATTGTCACCCCGAGTGGGACGGGTATGCCGAGACATGGGTCCCGTGCTCTCCATGCCACTGGAATCAAGCTATCCTGGCTGATGAGGGGTGAAACTCAGAAACCGGTCCTAGGATGCTTTTTTCCAGTCCAGGGAGGACCTGGCTTGGCAGTTTGGGCTGGACTGTTCCCATGAGGCACAGGGTCAAGACTGATTTGCATATGGTTGGGTTCAAACTGGAATGGCATGGTGAGCAAAAAAACTATGGATTTAGGCCCAGATCTCTGTACTGGGGTGAATGTATGACATTGTTCTGCATTCTGTCCATCAACTGTTGTTTTTGCATTTGTCACCCCGAGTGGGACGGGTATGCCCAGACGTGGGTCCCGTGCTCTCCATGCCACTGGAATGAAGCTATCCTGGCTGATGAGGGGTGACACCCAGAAACCGGTCCTAGCATGCTTTTTTCCAGTCCAGGGAGGACCTGGCTTGGCAATTTGGGCTGGACTGTTCCCATGAGGCACAGGGTCAAGACTGATTTGCATATGGTTGGGTTCAAACTGGAATGGCATGGTGAGCAAAATAACTATGGATTTAGGCCCAGATCTCTGTACTGGGGTGAATGTATGACATTGTTCTGCATTCTGTCCATCAACTGTTGTTTTTGCATTTTTTAAAGTATTTGTGTAACACTTCAAACATTAAAAACTGTGAAAACTCCACACAAAAAATTCTACACCAGATTAGGAATATAGAGAACATTTTAATAAATAAAACAAGACAAAAACAACAAAAATCCAATCAGTAGAACTTGAGATATTGATTTTTAAAGAATGAACTGTAAAATAAAGCTTACAAGCAAATAACCCTTGCTTTGGATAGCTGGTCGTGCCGGACCAGGACAAAGTCTAAAGTTCAGGCTACCCGCAATGGAGCACTGCTCAGATACTGGGACCCAGTGAGGCCTGCAGAACAAAGGTACCTTAATACTGGTGGCATTGACGTCAAGAATACATGGTGCAGATGAGGCGATGCACTGGCTCCGATGAGCGGGGTGCTGTGATGCGGAGGTCCATTGTTGAGGTTGCCATTGATGGAGATGCAAGGGCTCTGTGCTGCGAAGAGCATCACACAGTGGTGGTTCAGAAGGCGATGCATTGGGTCCGATCTGTGCAGCAGCGGTGATGTGTCGGTGCTGATCGCCCGCAGGAGAGGTGATGCAATGTTTCTGATCCACACAGGAGGGGTGAAGCGCCGGTTCGGATCCATGCAAAATGGACAATGCACTGGTTCTGAGCCGCACAACAACGGAGATGCATCGGTTTGACCAGGGATCAGCGATTCTGCTGAATCAAGCACCTTAGGTCCACTTCAAAGAATCCAGGACTGGGATGGCACCACTTGGCAGGGCAGACTCACAGATGGCAGGGTCTAGGCATAGAAACAGGGTGGTTGGAAGTCTTTTATGTCCCTGAGACTTCAGATCAGGAGGCCAGCCAACTAGCTCTTGGAGACTCTCTGGGTTCAAGTGATACAGGTCGAGTTATTTTCACCCAGGCAAGGAGGGCAGCAGGTCTGCACAGCAGGGCAGCAGTTCTTCTAGATCAGCAGTCCAGCAGCATAGCAGCCTTCTCCCTGGCATAGTATCCACAGGTTCAGAAGTGTACTGAAAAATGGGTCTGAGAACCCTATCTTAATACTCTGGCGCCCTGCTCCCAGAAGGTGGCAGAAGTTTCTGGAAAGTTCCTTTGAAGTTCTGGGAGTTTCAAGATGGCTGAACTGACAATACAGGGTTGTTAGCCCTATTGTGAGGAGACAGGTGCAAGTGCACCTATGCTCTGCTCCACCTCCCCATCCAGCAGTTGATGTACCATTAAGCCTCCGCTAATCCCACTATTGTGTGACTTTCTGGAGGGAATTCACAAAGTCTAACTGTCAGCTACACCCAGTCATGTGACGTAAGGCAGCCTACAGGCGCAAGTGGCTGAGGGCAGGAAAATGCCAACTTTCTAATAGTGGCTTTTTCAAAATTGTAATGATAAATTTGACTTTACCATTAAAGAGGGTTTATCATTACAATTTCATAGCTACCAAAAATGACATATCTACCTCCTTTCATTTAAGAATTACAGCTTATTAAATGTAATAAGGAATCCCCAATGTTATCCTATGGGAGGGGTAGGCCCTACAGTAGTGAAAAACATATTTGGGAGTTTTTCATTACTGGGACATGTAAAATTTAAAAGTACATGTCCTACCTTTTAATTACACAGCACCCTGCCCTGTGGGCTACCTAGGGCCTACTTTAGGGGTGACTTATATGTAATAAAAGAGGAATTTAAGGCTTGGCAAGAGGTTTTAAATGCCAAGTTCACATGGTAGTATTACACTGCATTCAGGCCGCAATGCCAGGCCTCGGACATGTTTTGGGGTGCTATTTAAGTCACTGGCACAATAGGTGCTGCAGGCCCACTGGAGCTTTTAATTTACAAGACCTGGGTATATGATATACCACTCTACAAGGGACTTACAAGTAAATTACATATGCCAATCAGGTATATGCCAATCAAACAATGTTAAGGGCAGAGAGTACAGGCACTTTAGCACTGGTTAGCAGTGGTAAAGTGCACAGAGTCCTAAGGTGAACAAAAACGAATTCAGCAAAAAGGTGGAGAGAAAATAGCAAAAGGTTTGGGGTGACCCTGCAGAGAGGGCCAGGTCCAACACCTACATACTGCCCTGCATGTTTCTTGAAGGACTTAGTATTTATTACCACTGTGATTATTGTTCTTTATTTGTTGTAAAGGCAAGCACTTGGCTGAACATTAATATTACTGTGTCTGTTGGTTGTTTGTTGAATGCTGATCTTAAGCACTACCTCCTTGATAAGCCAGTGACTGTCCACCCTCACTATCCCGAAAGTCAAGTACAGAAGGGGATGTGCTTGGCCCAGTTTGTGGAGCCATGGCAGGACAGGCCCAGGGACATCCGTGGTAAATGATCTTAACTTCAATGGTTGAGGCCTAGTATTCCTTGCCTTCCCCATGGCCCTCTGAAAGGGGTCTGGCTGGGACACAGAACATAAATGTGGTTAAATTAGCAGGTTTTAGTGAATTGTGGATTAACAAAGTATAAACCATCACGGGTAAATGTGCAAAGTAATAAAAAACTGCAAATTCGATATACTCTGACTATTCTAGGTACAAAACCTGTTGAAGAGACGTGCTTCATCTTAACTGGCCATGAGATCTGATTTCCAGTGTCTATAGGCATGGAAAACAAAAAATGTATTCATGGATCTGTGAAATGGCTACAGGACATGTCCTAAACACGGAGCACCTCATTTACAATGAATTGACTTAGGGCAGCGCTGCAAGTCTTTTTGCTGCCCCCCCCTACGCCAATTCGAAAGGGCAGGAATACACCTGATTTACAAAATATGGTGCATTCCTGTCCTTTCTGCCGGTGCACAATTTGGTGCCTAACACCAACCCAGGTACACTTGCACCATGGTGCAAAGGTGTCTACGTGGTTGACAGAATTGATTTTGTGCAGGAAGGGACACCTTCCTGCACAAAAACAATCCATGGAGGCTTTTTCCTCTTTTGATGTGTGCTGCAGAAGGCAGCACACATAGAAAGGGGAATAACCAAAGAGAAATAAATATATTTCTCCTCGTTACGCCTCCTCTGGGGAGGCGTACAGTTTTGACACATTCCCAGGTTTACAGTTTCTTGTAAATCTGGAAATGTGTCAAACCCATGGGTGTTGCATGGGAAAACTCACTACAACGCCCATGGCATGCACTTATGACGTAGTGGAAGGCAACGTAGTGACTTGTGCTGCGTTGCCATACACCATATCTACAAGGCCATACGTTGATATGGGTCTGCACTCTACACCAACCGAGCGTCATTAAAAGTGACACACACCAGCAGCGCAAAGGCCTTGTAAAAATGCCCCATAGTCCGTAGCATCCTATAAACTGAATGCATTAAGGTACCATCGGTAAAAGAAAAACAATTAAGAGCGAAATGACCCACATTAATGTGTGCATCCGAGGTGCATAGACATGTTCTAAATCAATCACAGAATGTCTGAATTGATCCAATCTCTTCTTTATGTGTGTGCTTATTAGAACTATGAGTTGTTTTAATACCTTTATTTTTTATTCACTTGCTGATTTGTATTACAATTTTCTTCTGTATGTTTTCAGCCATCCGTGTCACCGTTTTGTTATCTGCTTTACGAGACCCCTGGTAATTTTTCGTAAATCTTTCTGGAATGCCTTCAGTGTGTCAAATTTGCACCCTATGAAATCTGTTATATAATACATTAACACATTAACACCTGCAAAGTTACAACACTATAACACTACTTACAAATATTCCAGAGGGAATGAAGAAATGCAGCAAATGGTGGGAACTTGCCTGCCCAGGATGTGTGAAAGGGCAGGGAAAGATAGTGTGTATGCTTGCGGAATCTTCATATCTTGAGAAGTTTTGAGAAAGTCATAGGCCCTTGTGTGATCACTATTTCTGGTACATATTGCTTGGGCCAAGGTTTGCTCTTGAACAATGCAAAATCAATGTTCTCTTTTTGTATAGAGTCTTAAACCCTTGAATGTAGACATGCGCCCTGTTGTAGATACAGGTCTATTGGCAAAAGCCCCTCGAAGGAGCCAAACAAGAAACCCTTTGTGCGAGGGTAGGAAGGGTGCCTGGGATTATCTAAACAGCACAATTGTATGGGAAGCGATACACTGCACCACTCATATATTTTTTCCTCTCCCTCCAAATAAAAGCGTTGGGATGCCCAGCAGCAGAAGGCGTGCTGTCTTGGATTCTGTAGAGGCACCCACAACACCAGCTTCCGAAGTGGACCCTGAAACACCCAATGGGTGGGTTCAGTGTTCAATTGCCCCCATTCTTGCATAGCCTAGGGCGACTACTTCTGATGAATAAAGAGGCAGCTGCATGGAAACTTGGCATAACTGATAAATAATGCTCTGTGATTCCATACTGTGCTGTCTGTAGTGCATGCCCTAACAAGCTTAATAAATGCATGTGTCCTCATACACCGTTTTGCTAATTGGGCATAATGATGGTGCCCAGGTACAAGCTAGGCCTTTAGGTTTTGGTTGGTGATCTGGTCCATGCTGGACATTTTGGTTTAGGAAATAGTTCATTGGCTAAGTTTAAACCCTACACTTTTGGCATTCTCAATGGATGAATTTGATTGCACATATTACGTTTCATGTACAACATGCTGCATCTTCTGTCACAAATGTTATTGCTTTATATGTGATATATTTGATAAAGATCAAAGCTTATGGGTGCATTTCTAAAAGAATAGAAATTGTTGCAATGAAACATGGACTTGGTAGTTTTCAAACTGATATTACTCTCAAGCCCTGAAAACTTCAATAAATGGGCTAAATTATCTTAAATTAGTTCAGGGACATTGAACATTGAATCAGAGAGATTATGAAAGATACTTATACTTCCAAAGAAACTGAAACAAACACCATCTCACCAGATGTTTCTTATAAGGAACAGTATGAGAGAAGAAGTAAAACTATAATTGAAAGTGCATGCATTCCTATGGAAATTGAAAATGACTGAAACAAAGAAATGTATTCCATGCAAGACTGTCTATGCAAAGCTTGAGATGATTATGATGCCAGACCAGGAGCAGTCGGACTGCAATGTGCATCCTTGCTGGTGATGGCATGCCCTCCTCATTAACCAGCATTAGCATAGTTAGGGGTATATTCACAAGAACGTGTGATAACTACCGCAAGATTAGCGTAACGCAACTTTCAATATCGCAGTCTATCACGGGAAAATAACCCCGTGTCAACGTGGAATTCACAACAAGGCGGTACCATGCGATAGTCACCAGAGAACGCATCAAATTTCAGCGTGAAAATCAACACCACGCCGAAAAATTGCGAAACACGAACGCGAGAAATCATGCGATGAGGCCAATCACGGTAAAAAAAAAGCAGCGAAAAGCAGCCACGGGCCTGCAAATCCCACACGTCTGGCAGGAAATTGCACCATAAAAACCACAGAAACAACACACCAGAAACAAGCCAAAGCACGTAGCAAAATGGATGCACCCTGACCCAGCGCAGACATCAATGTGAACCCCACAACCCCCACAGACCACCAGCAAGGAACAACCGGGTCGGGGAAGGCCAAGGAGAAAAGGGAGAGGAAGACGGGGTGCAGACCGCAGGAAAACAAGACCAGCGTCACGGAGGTGACAGAACACTGCCAGCAACTGACCCACAAGCAGACCACCTGGAATGCAATCGGAGTGCCGAGAAGGCCAATCCAGGAGGACAAGAGGCTCCGCCAGGACGTGACAACCTAAACCAGGCACAAACCCGCTGCCAACAGGAAGGCAGCAACGGCGACAGGAGATGGCAGTCCAGCGCCATAGGAGGAGCTGGAGGAAACCCAGGCCACAGTCATCAGTGTGGAGACGGTGCAAGGAGTAGGGAGTACGGACACAGCTCGACAGGACCTGACACAACAACAACAGGGTGAGGATCCAACAGGGACTGGGGGGACGGGGGGTTATGGGCACAATGGCACACATGCACAATGAGGTGTAGCACACTGCACACCCACAATTACCCAGGGTCATGTCCCCCATCCCCGTGGCACACTGCAGCACACACACATAGCAATCACAGCACATACCATGACAATGTGGCACAAAGTGCAACACCCACACTGCAGAACAGGGGACACAACTGGGACCGCCCAGTCGCAGAAACAGAACAATCACATTGGACAGAGCAGGGAACTGTGAGATGCATATCTACCCCTACAACCCCACATCAGCCATGTAGCCCAAATGCACACTGTCCCAAATCAAATATCCACCACCGCCCAAACAGTCACAATGTACATTGTCACACAGTCTGCATGTCGACAAGAACAAGGCGCCAACACAATGCCAACATGCACCTCCCCTTCACAATGCAGAGGGACAAACAACACCTCCAGCAGGTCAGAACAGACAACCCATCAGTGATGCCCGAGACGAACATCACACCTTTGACACCGACGCCCTACAACAGCCCATGGACATACCACACAACCCACCACCAGGACCAGGGAAGACAAGCTACTCAGAGGAGAACCCAGCCCCTGCAACAGACCACACAGCATGAAGCACCCGCAATCACGGCTGCCTCACAACACTTCACCCACCCACACATGGCACCCCAATGCCAGGTGTCAGAACGCGAAAAAGGAGGTGGCCCAACAGGTGTAGGTGTTGCCCAACCCATGGAATGCGAACTAGAACACATACGTGGGTGTCCAATACCCTTCAGGGACCACCTACACCCCACAAAGGAGACCCACACTTCCATAGAGACACATGCAAATGCACATACCCAGTACAGAACCACGCCCAGGGGCACGCACATATCAGTCACACACCCACGTTGGCTCAGCATACCACGGCACAGTCCACTCCCCTTACGATTGAGTGGGTGACGACAAACCTACATGTCCAGGTTCTAGGCCGCTGCCTGCGGTGACATGTCTGCATCCGCTGTACACAGCACAATGTAATGTCGTAGGGCCCAGGGCCCCCATGCATACAACAAGACCACAGGGACACATGCACATATCATGTTGAACTGGCTACGGGCATGTGCGCCCAGCCCCTTTATTGGCAGGGCCACATTTACAGTGACGCCTGTGCTGGATGTGTGTGGGGTGAGTATAAGCCAGCCCGCATGGAGTGCTTGGTGCTGCCAACAACCTGAACAGTGGACACCAGTGTAATAGAAACAGAAAACACCAGCATAACAGAGTCAACTGCAGAGCAACATGGAGGGATCCGGAGTAAGGACAGAGGTCACTCAATATTCAGTCAGGAGGTTACGTGAGTTGCAGTGCACTGAGGTAGGGGCACTAGAGAAGAGCGCGCTCATGTGAAGAAATTGCTAGGATTGTGTCCCTTCGGGTTAGTCCTGATGCAGATGCAGTGGGGTGTGTTACACCTGCATCAACTTCCTCATCAACGTCCCAGGTCTCCCACACTGCCTGAGGTGACAGTTGCGTCTGCAGTCCACAGCACAATACCCAGTATTAGATCCGGGTGTGTAGCTTGACTACCACCACCAGTCTGCATTCCTGCCTTGGGGCTGTTGCCTCCTGCCCTCCCATTGTCTGTGCCTTCTCCCATCTGCACACTTGACACATCTTCCTCATCATAGTCCACGATCTTCCCCACTGCATGAGGTGACATTGCTGCGCAACCTCACAACAGCACAAAACTCAATCAGTAACGGACAATGGCTTGCGGTGCACTGAGTCACTGGCACCTGGAGTGCTGAGCAGGTATCAGGCCGATGATGGCATCCACGACAGGTCTGAGCAACTCCGTAGGTCTGTCAGGACCACCGTTTCGACTCTGGCAGATGGCGGTTGGAGGTGGTCCTTGCGGTGGTGGCGTGTGCCTCCTGCGGTGATGCGACGTCTGGGCCGGTCAAGACTCGATGCTATGAGTGGGCCCTGGTGGCCCGCAGTTGAGGCCGGAGGATGCGGACAGCGCAGGGCCACAGACACATGGCGTTGATGACCCCAAGACAATCGCTACAGAGGCCATTCAATGTCTCAAAAGAAGGGGTCCCAGGCCTGAGCAGCACAGAGTTAGTGGCCCCGGATGCACTGCGGCCGGCACAGGCACCCAGCCACGGGACAGTGAATTGCGGTGCAGTCAGATGGGCCATGCGACCTGAGCGGGTCCCCATCAATGTCCGAGGTGTATGTTGCGGAGGGTTGCGGGGGACAGTGGAAGGTGTCCTACAGGGCATGATGCTGAAGGTCTGATGTTATCTGGAAGCAAAACCAAAGGGGATGATGGACGGAGTGTTGAACATTGCAAGCACTCACCCCCATTCAACTGATCTGGGTTTAATCCATCATCATTCTTTAGCTCACTCCGCCACCCCAGTTCAGACATGGCCATATGCAAATCAGTCTGACCCTGTGCTTCATGGGAACAGTCCAGCCCGAACTGCCAAGCCATGTCTTCCCTGGACCGGAAACAAGCATCCTGGGACCGGTTTCGGGTTCGGGTTCATAACCCTCATCAGCCAGGCTATCTTGAATCCAGTGGCAAAGTGAGCAAGGGACCCACATCTGGGCATACCCTGCCAACTTAGGACGAACTTGGCAAAACCAAAGGGGATGATGGACGGAGTGTTAAACATTGCACGCACTCACCCCCAGTCAACTGATCTGGGTTTATTCCATCATCATTCTTTAGCTCACTCCGCCACCTCAGTTCAGACATGGCCATATGCAAATCAGTCTGACCCTGTGCCTCATGGGAACAGACCAGCCCGAACTGCCGATGCCATGTCTTCCCAGGACCGGAAACAAGCATCCTGGGACCAGTTTCGGGTTCATAACCCTCATCAGCCAGGCTATCTTGAACCAGTAGCAAAGTGAGCAAGGGACCCACATCTGGGCATACCCTGCCAACTTAGGGCGAACATAGCAAAACCAAAGGGGATGATGGATGGACTGTTGAACATTGCAAGCACTCACCCCCAGTCAACTGATCTGGGTTTAATCCATCATCATTCTTTAGCTCACTTCGCCACCCCAGTTCAGACATGGCCATATGCAAATCAGTCTGACCCTGTGCCTCATGGGAACAGTCCAGCCCGAACTGCCAAGCCATGTCTTCCCTGGACCGGAAACAAGCATCCTCGGACCGGTTTCTGGCTTACAGCCGTGATCAGCCAGGCTATCTTGAATCCAGTGGCAAAGTGAGCAAGGGACCCACGTCTGGGCATACCCTGCCAACTTAGGGCGAACATAGCAAAACCAAAGGGGATGATGGACGGAGTGTTGAACATTGCAAGCACTCACCCCCAGTCAACTGATCTGGGTTTAATCCATCATCATTCTTTAGCTCACTCCGCCACCCCAGTTCAGACATGGCCAGCAGGGTAGTCCTGGTCCCTCATCCACGTGTAGCCGGCTGGCGTTGAACAGGGTTAGTGGCACCACGTGTAGCCGGCTGATGTTGAGCAGGGTTAGTGGCACCACGTGTCGCAAGATGCCCATATGGAACTATGCCTCAGTGATCGGGGGGTCTGGTGCTGTGGCCGCTGGCCGGGATTTGGGGTCACTGCCGTTCATGACTCAGGACACAGTTTCACATATGGGACCTACTGGTCCAAAGAGTAGGCCGGGGGCGGCAGTGGAGTACATCAACAAAAAAGGAATAAAGCTGGCCTGTGTCGTGGAGGCTGTGATGGTCTGAGGTGGCTGCCAAGGTCTCGGGCCTCGGGCTTGGGGCTTGCGCCGGCACGTGGTGGGCCCTCCTTGACACACGCCGGTGTCGGAAGGTGATCAGCTGGCCTGACGGGTTCGTGGTCCAGCGTGCCGGGGTACGGCAGGCGCACAGCATCTCAGGCAACTCCGCTCACGAGGATGGCGTCGGCTTCGTGGCGAGGTGGGAGGCGCCGCCCTGGCAGAGATGTGGGTCTTTCTGGAAGAGGACCATGCCCAGGCCTACGTGCTTTTTATTCACACCCCTACGCTGGCGTGGCGTACGCCGGGCCATCCCACTCCGCTGACGCTTAGGGGGGGGCATAACAGGCAACATTTCCGCAAGGTCCCCCACTGGCTGGGGAGACATGGTGGCGTCCACTGTCCACTACACTCCATACACAAGCGTGTATGTCGCCATGGATATGGGTGTGTTCTGCGGGACAGAGCGGACTTAGGAGGCAGCGGCGGCGATCAGAGTTTTATATAGAGCAAACTTGACCCGAAGATATCAGATAGAACCAGTTTGCATTCTAACAGAAAACATAAACACAGGGCCCCACATGGTCTGTGGCCTACATGCTTTTTAGCTATACCTACCTGCTGGGAGCCAAACAGAATTATTCAGATAACCCCCGTCCATTTTTCTTTGACATTAATCTGACTCATAATTGGTCCTGATGAAGGTGGTTTGATTAAGTTTCCACCGAAACTGATGACATTATTGATACCATATTAAAGTAAAACAACATTCACGCCACTGCTGCTTGCTGACAGAGGGAGAGGGACAAGGACCACCAGTCCCAGGATCCCGAGCGGCCGTCGCCGCTGTCGTCACTCTTCTGCGCCTGGAGGCGCCATTAAAAACATTTGCTGGCCCACGCGGGACGCGCCCGGGCAAAGCCCGGGCCAAGGGCGGGCCCGTCCTTGCCCCTCATTGCATGGAAGAGGCAGGGCAGGGCTATTCACTTTGGTTTTTCTGCATCACTGTCTCCCGAGGTCAAATATGGAATTCCAGGACATATAATCTGCGGAAAATGACGAATTGATAGTGAGTGACAATGAGTAGTTGAGATTGTGCTGGTTTTTGTAAAAAATTTTATGTTGACTCCCCTGCTAATCCTGGCGACCTTGGAACTGGTCAGTGGTTGGAACTTTCTAAGAGTAAACTGAACTTATTTCGGTTGTATAACCCCCACTAATCCACAAGAGTAGAAAGACGGTAAGATAATAACGGACGGCTTACGCCTCTTTTATCTTGCGCTCTTACCCCCTTTTTTTTTTTTTAGATTGTGATATTCAATGATTTTATTGAGGATAAAATTATAAACTTTTAAGTATTTATAAGCAAGTTAGGTAAAAGATATAGCTAGAGTTTGTGTAGCACACCTTGCACTTCTGGGTCTGTGGATTGAATTTTGTAATAGACATATTTATGATATATATTTTATGTATATTGATACCTAGCCCTTTTTATTCTTGGATCTGCTGTATTTATATTTGTATTTTGTATTTTATTTTTCTATTGGCACTTTATGCACTTTACATTGGTTGTACTTTGCAGTTTTTCACCTTGCAGTTTTTGTACATCGTATGCCCTGCACTGGGCATCTCTTGTATCTTACCTTGTGTCCCCGTGTGGTTTTATATCGCAAGGTCACAATATTATTGTAGTAATTAGCAGGATGTCGAAACGCAAACTACAAAAAAATCAAAAATATGATGCTGATCCTCATGTTCCACCATAGATTCCTACTTAGTACGGGCGGTTAGCGCTATTAATGATGAAATAGATAGGGCTGAACGCCGCCTCTCACTAGAACCAGGCACGGTGATTGAAGAAATAGTGGATTGTGGGACCCAACAGCACGAAATTACCCGAAGCGGCGAACAAACTACTACCCCTGTGGGAATAGTGAGTACTGGGATTTCTGATACAGATCCAGTTACTCTACCCAGTGGGCCACGACAGCATTCGCCTACTGGCTCACCTACTCCGAAAAGGAAAAGGGGCTGCAGAAATAGCCAAGTAAAAACAGGGACAATTAGTAAAAGTAAAAAAGGCCTTCTATTGAATACTATGGTTAAGGCACTTGAAAAACCCGCTGACTTGCGGCCCCTACCGGATGTGCAAATAGAGTATATTGTAGCCCTGTTTAACCAAAAACTAGAAGCATTTACTAGACCACTCCATGATAAAATAGATAAACTTAATGGAGAAGTTGCCAAACTTAGCGACCTATTAAAACATATTAGTGTTAATCATTGGGAGAATGCAAATGGGCCACAGGGTGGTACACTAGACCGAGCAGAACAAGGTATAACTGCTGTGAAAATATTAGCTAGTAACCCTAGCCAAGGAAGTAACCGGGAAGTGCCCAACACAGGTTCCAACCTGACCGTAACTGGTTCTAGAAAGAAAGAGATTACGAGCAATCTATCCTGCATTAGCAGAGGGGATAGGCCCAAAAGGGCAGAGTTGACACAAGCCCCCAAAGAACTAGGGGAAAATAGGGAATCAGAGGGAAGAACTGGTATGTCGATAAATTTACCCCCAGAATGCTGCCCATATGTGGCAGTTTTGGTGAAAGTACCCCAACTTGAGCCGGGTCAAAAGGAAACAGACTATGCTCTTAAAAATAAAGTGGTGCACTGGTTAAGCAAGAATTGTGGTTACCCAGTGGATCAAGCTGACCAGATTCTCTTAACAAGAAGAGTAAATTGGATTGGACCCCTAAGAAAGTCCCTACAAGGAGATTGCATAATTATTAACTTTAGGAACCCTAATTGGGCCAGGACTTCCATAGAAAGAGCGGTTGCAATATCACGCAACGATTTTAATATATCACTCTTACCCCTAGGCTTTTTCTATAATCATCTAAGGCCTATACATAATAGAGCGGGAGTTCAGGAGAAATGTAGAGCTAACCCGGTAAGGTTGGCACAGTCACATTGTGCATTATCTACTTCTAATAGATTCCTACCACTCAGTTCCCTTGATGATAATGATTGACAAACCATCATTTGCCCACCGGTTATGGAGGTGGGTTTCCAAGGAATGGGTTTGACGGAGGTGGGGTTGATAAGAGATAGAGAACCAAATACCATTGTGCCTAATTCAAACATGCTTAAGTCCCATCCTAAGGGTTTTAATCCGTCTGTTTTATACTTATCAAATATAGAGAGCGAGGTTAGTCTAGGAGTAGCTATTATGGTTGCATCATAAAGATGACCGGGATGTCTTACTAATTAATTTCTACAATAATACTTTCGACTCAACCCGTCATATTGTAGTCACTGATATAGAGAGGGAAATAGATAACCTGGTCACAGCTGTAAATACAAACTTTGCTATTGTATGGGTCGGTGATTTTAATATTCCAATTTGTACACAATCCTTGACTAAAGTCTGTGGGCTTAGGAGTGAGGAGGGGGATGATTGCATACATTTCCCGCACAATATTTATGGAAATACCCTTAACTCTGTTATGGCAAAATATGATCTCGATCTAATGCAAAGTGCTCGGGATGAGTATGGGAAGGAGATACCTACTTTTATTGGAAGAAATGCTAATACCACGATTGATCATATTTTAGTATCTGCAAATATTTTACACCTATGTTCTACTCCATGGATAGCCGAATTGCTACTTAGTGATCACAACTGTATTATTATGTCTCTGTTTATGTGGGGCAAAAAAGTTTTAATTCAACAAATGGCTACCGATAACATCACATTGTGTAGACCTAATGGTACCAGAATCAGGTGGAAAGGTACTAAATCTGCTAATAATTTAAAAAAGATTATTTTGGAATGTGGCAAGGAGATATTCGACTGTCTTGAAATGGAGGTTGAATCAACCATGATACTAACTAATTTTGGTAAAATTAATGATATCATTGATAAGATATTCACTGCCCCAATAAGTAGGAAATATAACCAGAATAGGGGTTGATTTAACCATTCCTGTACCAACTCATTGAGCCAGTTGAAACAAGCACTCTCCAGTAGACCTAGGGATAAAGTGTTAGTCCAAAACTTAAGAGCAGATTATAAACTAGTACTAAAACAGAGGAAGAAGGAGCTCCAAGAGGAGGCTTGGGATAATCTCTCATTAGCTGCGGCTACGTCTGACAATAAGTTGTTCTGGGTAACCGTTAATTCAACATTTCTTAAAAATGAATCTTACCCAGAAATTATATGCCATGTCAGCTGTGAGGAATGGGTGTTACATTTTACAGAGATTTTTAACTCCTGCAACGAAGGAACCGAGGAGTCTACAAATCTTAGTAAATGGTCCATTACCCCGCTAAATATCACTCTGGATGAGGTCGAGTTAGGCATCAGAGGAAGCAAAGGAGGTAAAGCACCAGGCCCAGATGGTGTACCCATAGATGTCTATAAAACAGCGCCAGATCTATGGGGCCCGATACTCACCAGAGTTTTTAATGCAGCAGTCACAGAGGGAGCCCCTATGTCTTGGGGTCAATCAGTTATTATTCCCATCTATAAAAAGGGGAACAAATCGGAAGCCAAGAATTACCGACCGATTTCCCTACTAGATTCATCAGTGAAGGTGATGAGTAGGGTTCTGCTAGTAAGACTGGAAGAGTGGGTTGTAGATAATGGGATTTTAACAAAAGCTCAATATGGTTTTAGAAAGGGGCTAGGTACGTTAGAACAGTGTATTAATTTGGAACTTTTAATTGGCAAATATCCATGCGTTAAACAAGGAGGTCTCTTTTTATGTTTCGCTGATCTTAGCAGTGCCTTCGACTTAGTGGACCATGCTATACTCTGGCCAGTTCTACTTACCCTTGGTGCCCCAGAGTCTATTATTCATTTTCTTGCAAGGCTGTACGAAAAATTATTAACTAGAGTTCGGTATGGTCAACGGGGCGAATGCACTCCTAATTTTAAGGTTAAACGTGGCATCCGCCAAGGCTGCGTCCTAGCACCATTGCTTTTTACCTTATTTATTAACGAAGTTGACGCAGTCCTTAAGTCGATACAGGCGGATGCCCCCCAAGCAGATGGTCATGATATACCGGTTCTGCTTTATGCAGATGATGCGGTGCTTTTATCAAGGACACCGTTAGGTTTACAGCGATTAATTGATAGGTTCACAGATTTTATTAAGGGGAGGAAGTTTTTGATAAATAAGGCTAAACCATATACAATGGTCTGTGGAATAAAACCCAAGAAAATGAAAAGCTTTTTTATAGATGGGGAAAGAGTGGAATCTGTTGACACCTTTTGCTACCTGGGGCTAACTTTTTCTGGTAATGGTAAATGGTCACGTGAAATATCTAATGTCCGGGTTAAGATGTCTAAAAGTGCACATGGGGTGTTCAGGTTTGCTTCCAAATTAGGGGATCGCCGTATTAAAGATATGACCGATATCTATAAAGCTAGATGTGTCTCTATTGCACTATATGGTGCAGGGGTTTGGGGCTACCACCCCAGTTTAGATCTACAAATAGAGGAAAACTCTTTTTTTAAAAGCTATTGTGCCTGCCAGCATCAGCATCCTCCGAGTTAATCCATCGTGAAGTGGGGCTTGAATACCTGTCAGATTTGATTGCACTGAGACCGCTTCTGCTCTGGAGATCGAGCTGGTCTAAAGAGGAGACTATATTCGCGCAAACAATTATTAAGGACTGTTTGCGATTGGACAATTGTTTTAAGATCCCTTGGTTAAAATACATAGCATATGTTAGTAGAGACCTATTTAAGCTCACGATCTCGAGAAATCCGATTGATGTGATAGGTCTGCCCAAACAGGAGATGAGGAACATATTTCTGTCCCATAAGAAGGAGTGTAGGATGAGAAATGTGGAGAAACAACCTACATATCAGCTTTATCAACTGTATATAGACTTTGTTGGTTTTCAAAGTTATCTATCATTAGTTTCAAGATCCTCTCACCGTTTTGTACTAACGAGGATGAGACTAGGTCTTGTCCATCATCTAGTCGCGTTCCCAGAAACGAAACAGCATCCAGTCACCCCATGTCCATGTGATAAGCACACTAAACAGAGCACCATGCACTTTTTACTATTATTCGAATTGTACTTGAACTATAGAATGGGCTATTTAAATCCATTGTTTAAGAAATATAATGTCACAACTATTAATGCTGCTATGAGTCTACTGTTTACATTAAAAGAGCCCGAGATTTGTTTTTATGTGGCGACATTTATTTTAAAATCTATTCATGCTAGGAAAAGTATGGTCTTTTAATGTATCTATCAATTGAATCTATATTTTTATAATTGCACTAAACCGATTGTATACATACTATATGAAACTGTAATTGGATTTTAATGTTTGTGTATGTATGTTTGCTTTTATGGTTGCTACCCAAACCGAATAAAGCTTTCTTTGATTTGAATGGGTGTGTTCTGCATACTGCGAGGTGTCCAGCACATCTCCGGCACTCTTGGCATTGTGTACTTTCCCAATCATGGTTCTACTGCATCCTTCACACATGCCTGGTTGCCACCTCTCCCCACATTCGGCTATTATGTGGCTGAGGTGCCATGCCGTTGCTGGCTCATGTTCAGGGCTTGCCCATGTGGACATTGTAAGTTGTTCTGTCGTGTCTGGTGGGTGGGCATGTTGTTGTGCCTGTTGTATGTGATTTTGTGACGTGTGCATTGCCAGCGTTGTGAGTTGCATGGTTGTGGAGTTGAGGTTTGTGGGGTGTTCATTTGTATATTGCCAAGGGGCTGTGCATTTGCCTTGTTGCCATCCTGGGAACGCTGGTTGATGATGGACTGTCGGAGGATGAAGGTATCATGCACACTGGCTGTGTATTTGAAGGCGACATTTTTGGGTGTTCCACGGTGTTCTGTTGTTGCCTGCACATTGATGTGAGACGTGTGCTTCCTGTTGCGGTGATTGTGTGCTGTGTCACCAGGGGGCACAGGTAGTACATGTGTGCTGTGTATTGCCCTCAACACGTGCGTGCATCCTGCTTGGGCGTATGGTCCTTGCTTGGTCTCCAGCGGATCCTGCGCATTGTGTTGTACGTATGGGGACTGGGGTACCAGGGTGATGGTGATGTCCAGGACAGGTGTGGGGGACTTGGATGTGGCTGGCTGTGAGACTCCTCCGACTCTGGCGGGTGTTGGTTGGGGGGTCTCAGGGGACAACAGGTGCAGCCACGCCATCAGCTTTGTGTGGGGTGGGATGTTGGTTGTCCGCTGTGTTGGTGCCGTAGGCCTGTTAGGCGATGATGGTCAGGATGCGTAGGTTGGTTGTCCCTTTCAGCCTGTAGTGGACGGTGACATTGTCATATGTTGGGTCTGTGCGGCTGGTACGTTTCCTGGGGGTCAGCTGTCTTTGTCTGCGCTGCGTCTGTGGTGATCCGGGGGGGGGTGTTCCGGGTGTAGGTTGTGGTCCTGGGGTGGTGGAGGTGGGTGTTGTGGCCCTCTTGGGTGTCCGGGCCGCATGATGTGTGGCTCCATGGCATCTGTTGCCCTTCAGAAGTGGCCCTGGGCTGTGCTCCCTTTTGTGGTGCTGGCTGCCGTCCGACTTTATACCAGGTCAGAGCAGGTGTAAATTTCCTGGTGCTAACGCGCCTTATCGCCTGTTTTGTGTTCTTATCGCCGATGTGGCTGGTCGTTGTGAATGTTGAGGAGTGATGTTGTCTCTGCTTTTGGCACGGGAACGCCTACTCTGCATCTCATTAGGGATATTTGCGGGGGTCATCTGTGGCGATGTTTTTTGCGGCTGCTATCGCGGGTAAACTGGTGCTGTGGGCTGTTTACACCGGCTTGTGAATGGGGGGGTAAATTTATCACGACTTTGGCTGCGATAAAGTGCCGTTAATTCGGCGATAGCTCCTTGTGAATATGCCCCTTAGTTGTATGGAGGCCCAATAGCACCGAGCTTCAGGTAGAAGGGATGTAGGAAGGTGCAGTATGAATAAGGGAGGTGGCCGTGACACCGATCTGTCCAACATGGGTTTACAGCATTCAGATTAATGCCATTGTTAAGTGCTGTGCTAAAATGACACCAGTTACAGAAAGAAGGTCACGCCATATCACAGCGTAAACGCTATGGCATAACTGGAAACTATTCATGAAACGAAAACACTAATTCTAACAAATTAAGGTAAAATAGAACACACAGGACCGCTGAAACATTTGTCAGAACTTTGGGTACTGGGATCAGACAAAAACTTACACTGATGCTTTCACAAAAAAACAGGCAATTCAGATAAATGCATTTTTTTCCATAGAGAGTAGTTGGCAGCCTCACGCCTGGTGTCTGGTGTCCAAGTACTTTAGAAATGACTGTGCTACAAACAGACAGAACATGGTAACTCATCTAATCCACTGGAAGCAATGTAAGCAGTAAAATTACCATTGCAGTACCAAACAGACATTGGGGTCGTGATACAGCCAAAATCTACAGAGACCAAAGAAGACAGACTTGTTGCTGCCAGATATAGTCGTAAAAGAGAAACACACTAATTTTGGCTGTAGTTACAGAGGACATAATCCCACAGTAATCACTATGCCATGTGCACAGAAAGAGATCACATTATTAAAGACCTGAAGATGCAATCTGAGATGAATAAAATGTTTAACAAAGTATTAGAATACTTTGCCAGCCATGATAGGTGTTAATCAAAAATGGAAGCCAAAATACAAGTTGGCGGCACATTGCACGCGGTAAACAAAATAATGTATCAAATATACATAGCTGGAACAGAAGCATATTTTTCAGGACGCTTTTCCACTGTCCGGAGAGGGTTCATAGCTTACATGATGACATGACTTTGTAAGTATCCTAGCAAGAAAGGGAATGTTTCCTTCTTTTCTGATAGTTGTCAAAACGCTGTTTGGAAAGCAAATCTTCTCAGACTTCCAGACAAAATATTTTGAAATGAATAGCTTTCCATTCTCGAAAATGGAAGAGGTTCCGTTGGACTTCTTCGAAAATCCTACGTGCTGCTTGTATTGACATCTCCATTGAAATATGTGCCTGAAATTTGATCTCTGTTTTAGAGTCTTTTTCAGAAAACTAGAAAACGCACAGGCATTTGCTTTAGAATACTAGAGAGCAAATATATTTTGGGAAAAAAGGCTATTTCTTTGATTCATTTATTTATAAGAAGACATTGACGCATGTAGTAGAACAGTAGGCTAAACGGGATCACTTTGAAATAGACAAAGGGTTTCGTTCAACCCAAGAATACTGAAGCAAAGTATAAGCACAGGTGTGACTCTCTAAAAATAATTGTGAGGAAAGTGGTGTATTATATGGTGGGGTTGTGCGACCTCACCATGTAATACACTCTCAAAACCGACTTGAGTCCAGTCAGGCTCGTTTGTTAAACCTTAGCTCAACCAGGGTAGCTGTGGCTTCGAGCAGTCAGGCTTAAACAAAGGAACACGTGAAAAGCATTTAGAAGTACCAAGACAACAGAATAAGAAAGCCATGCAAAATGGAAGAAATCTGACACCAATTTATAAAAATAAACCTTTTTATGAATTTTTTTAGACAGCAAAATTAACAAAACCCACTTGAGGGTTCCAGATATATAGATTTTTAAGTAAATCACTGCAAAATTCCAACAAAAATTAGTAACGGCAAAGTTTAAAAACTTTGTAAAACATTTAAAGAGCTGTGTTCGGCTACTCCGGCCCACGTTGGATGACTAACTCAGGAGGGGGAAGGTCTCGGGGCAATAAGGAGTAGTAAGACAGTTACCTTGTCACCAAATCAGTCTCAAGTCCAGTTCCAGGCTCGATGGATAAACCACCATAGACTTTAATGGAGTGGTCCTGATGCAAGAGATACAGGATGCTTAAGATGCTGTAAGATGCTGAGGATGCTGTACTGTCAATGGTGGTCTTCCTGGGGATACTCCTCGGTCTAGGTGGGGATACTCTGGCCACAGGAGCTGATGTCCCTCAAAGTCCTCTTTGGTCCAGCTGGAGTCCAATTGCCACTGCACTACTGGTCTCTGGGCACTGCAAACCCAACAGTTCACTTTGGTGATTGATTAAGCACAGCGAGTGAAAACTCAATTTCCAATTGGAAATGCTGGATAGTGAAGCTGCTCATCTAGCAGCTGCTTGCTTTTTTCTTTTCAAATTGCATAGCTTAGTGTCTGTCCTCGAATATAGGCTTTTAGAGCATGCAATACCACTATCAGCTCTGCTGAGCCAAAATTGTTACCCACGCATTCCTCTAGGGCAGACTGCAAAACATAACATACTCAGGGGACTATTTACAACCCCGTTGCGCTGCCGGTGTATCACTTTTTTTGACGCACCGGCGGCACAGAGTACAGACCCATATCTACGAGGCCATGCAAAGCCACTCTGTGTGGCTTTTCATGGCCTCCTAAATATGGAGTAAGGCCAAGCAGCGCAAGTCTCTACGTTGCCTTACTCTGTGTCAAGGAGGCATTCCATGGTGGTTGCAGTGGGTGTTCCCACGCAACACCCATAGATTTTGATGCATTCACAGATTTATAAGGACTTGCAAACCTGGGAATGCATCAAAAGCCTACACCTCCTCAAGAGAGGCGTAACCAGGAGAAATAACTTTATTTCTCCATATTTTTGTCCTCCATTGATTGTTTTTTGTGGAGGAAGGTGTCTCTTCCTGCACTAAAACAATAATTTCTACAACTGCAGACACCTTTGCACCATGGTGCAAGGGTGCCTGCATTGGCTCAAGGCAGCCAAAACGGCATTAGCGCAGAGGGAAAGGATAGGAAGGCGCCATATATCATAAATATGACGCATTCCTGCCCTTTCCTATTGACACAGGGCAGTGCAGCAAAGTGACTTACTGCTCTGCCCTGCGTCAAAAACTTGTAAATGAGGCCCTCAGGGTCTACAAGCAGTTTCCTAACAAATGTCCAACAAAGTGGAGGAGAATCACTATGAAACTGATCCATCTTAAAAAAAAGTGTGAAGGCAGTATGATCCGAGATAATCCTGAGATTAACACTGATACTAAGAGCAGAAAACATAATATGTTTCACCAAGAACAAGTCTATATGTGAGTACATAAAATATGGATCAAAAAAGTAAATAAACCTAGGTTTCCATCCACGACAAGCTTGCCCAACATCAATGAGAGAATAAGAATCACTTGCTTCAGAGCCATTCTAGATTTTGCCATGCAATGTTAATAAGATCTCTTTGGACTCCTCATATCTAGGCCTGGCTGTGTGACTAAATTGAAGTCCCGGCACATGATAATCGGTTCTGGCCATTGACTCAAACAAAAGAAAGCTAAAGCTTTTTTTTTTTTTTTTTTTTTTTTTTTAAAGCATGATGCGTTGTCCTCATTAGATGTGTAAATAGAGCAAATAGTAAATCCTAAACTGCCCCTATCTAAAATGAGTAATTACCCAATAGCCAGAATTATTGGTTTTAACCTTCTTGGTAGCCAAACCCTTTCCTTGTACCATTAAGGCAACCGCATGCTTTGGACATCTATACCAGAAACCGCCAAAAATCTGTATCCAAAGCTTTCCACCTTACTGGATTCTGATAGAGTTAGATGAGTCTCCTGCAGGCAAACCATATCAGGCTTTAATATTCTCAATTCCTCCAACAGGAATTTAATCATATCAAGTGATCTCATACCATTTATACTCCAGGTTAAAATCTGTCTTTCCTGGCTGTGAGAAAGAAACTCGGTAGCAATTATTTCTTACATTCTCATTGCATATGACAAACACAAATAGGAAAACGAAACATTCCAACCCTTTCCAGTTTTTCAGTTTTTCCCCTCTCATGCTAAGCTACAGTGCACATTTTCATATAAACATATCAATCTATTGTGCCCACTGCCCTCTCCCAAAACCTCCCCCATCCAAGCCAGTCCAACACGCTCTCCTTACCGACCAATCACCACAAGGGTAAACTTATCCAAATCCCAGCCCATACCTATCCTTATTTCCAACAGGAAATAAGGACTCATTACACACCCAAACAACCTCCACAAATGTAATAAAGTAAAATAAAGCTTGCATGTTGGCACAGGCTATCCCCCAGCGGCACCGAGGGAGTCGGAGAAATCTAAAAAGGCTGAAATAATAAAGAAAATTCATTTGTACAACTAAAGAGTGGAGAAAAAAAAGAAACCCCAACCCGAAGACCCCCACACACAAACCAAAGACATCTCATTAAAGTGTAATAATCCCCCACATTCATCATGCTGACTGAGTTGACCATGAAGGCAGACAAACTACCCCATAAGCAATGCAAGCAGACCAAGTTTTGAGATCGAACTGAAAATTCGATTTTAGCATCACCCCATTGTCTGAGAAGGACCTGTGCTCTCTCTGGGTCCTGACAGAAAAGTGTCCGTCATTAATCAGAGATCCTCAGGTTGACTGACTCCAACAAGGATATTGTCACCCCAAGGTTCGGAAGAGAGGTGCCAACTCCTGCAAGCATCACCTCGGTTCAAGAGTCTTATGGCAAAAGTGAGACGCACAAAGAATTCTACTCCGACTGCCTTATCAATGACTTGCTGGGGAGCATGGATGGTCCCCCTGGGCCTTCTGTGCTGGACCTTGACTCTGCTACCGACACACAGGAGCCCTGCAAGAGGGCTAGGAGGCCATGGGGCCAGGGGAGTGTAGCAGGAATGGTGTTACGCTTGCTGGCTTTGGAAGGGTGTGTAAGATGCCCCATTAGCAGAAGAGAGCACCAGGAGTGCAGGCAGAGGACGGTACTGGTGCAGGGAGACAGAAAATCAAGCTTCCCAGGAAGCGCACTCTTTAGAGGCCAGGAGGACTGATGAAAATGCTCCTGGTGGCTAGGGCTGCCTATCAGGCTCAAAAAGAGCCCAAGATCAGTGAAATTGGCTCTACGGACTGAAGTTACAAACATACCCTGGGGGACCGAGCAGAGAACAGTGGGCGTGGCACTCCATCGTCCTTTGTGAAGATTCCCCTGGGTGGACCATGGTTCGGGTCTGCTCAATTACATTAATTTGTGATTGAAGGGGAGGGACGTGTGTGGGGCCCCTCTCACTGAAGCCCAATTGTTGCCCGTGAGGACCCCCCATCTCTCCAGAATTGAAGTAGAGAGTGCCAGGGACCCCATCCCTGGAACTGAAGTAGAGCCTAATGCGGAGTGTGCTACCCACCCCCTATGCCGTGTCTGCGGGACTGGGCACATAGGCCTCTTCTCCCTATGTCCACGCTCCTCACTTTCAAGGTAAAGTGCACAGCTCTTGCCTAAGGGCTGGAGCAGAAAAAGAACTTGCTCCCACTGTGGCAGGAGCAGAAAGAAAGATGCTGGCTCTGACGTGCAGCAGAGGAGGTGCACACCTATATGATTAGTAAGCTGGGGCAGCGTGGGTGACAGCTTTCTGCACAGCCCCATTCCTCAGTAGCACTTGGGTGCCTGGTGACCATAGGAAACTGGGAATCAAAGAGGGGCTGTGAAATGAAGTCGCTGTTTAAACAATCAGAGTGGAAATAGCTGCTCTTTTAATATTCATATACAGGGCCATGAAGCTACCCATAAGCCCCTGCAAAGGCTAATTCGTATACCTGTTGGCTTCTGTGGGGCCACAAAAAGGACATGGTCACAATCAAAAATTTTAAATGTGTTTTGGGGGTCTAGAGGAGGTGCAACAGCCCCTAGGAATGTTTTAAAAAGAATGGTTTTAAGTATCCCATTGAAATGGATAGATGACCCTGGGAGAGTTTTTGTGGACCTTCAAAACACGTCCTTAGCCAGTACTTTTCTCCATGGGTTTTGGAGTGGAGAGATTTTCTATTCATTAGTTCTATGACAGCAGAAGCAGTCCAATTAAAGTCTTTGGGATACTTCTATTGATTGTAATGTGTATTGCCAATGGAAATAATTAACAATCCGAAGTTTTGCTCTATGAAGAATGTTATTGACTCTTGGTGCTGTCTCCATTGACATCAATGGTGCTTCAACACATGTAATGAATATTGGTACTGTTTCCATTAATTTATGTGGTGTTACGTTGGTGAATTATGACTAGGCTGCCCTGTTTGTAGTGCTTATTTTTTATGGATTTCAGTAGTGTTTTCCCAGTGTTTTTCAAACCTTTTGAAATCAATGCTTGTAAGTGTTTCTTCAGCTACCTTAACCCCAAAATAGACAGAAACTGTGTTTTTCTTCTTTTTAGAGCACATTGTTTTTCAGACCCTCCAGGATTTCGCGATTTCGCGATTTGCCGTGAAATCGGCACTTTTGTAAAAATGCCGCGATTTTTACAAAAGTGCCCGCGAAATTGAAGGAATGCGTCTGGAATAGATTATTATCGTATGACATACCACTTTTTGTGGTATTTCATAAAATAATAATCTATGGTTTGTTTGTTTTCAGTTGGCCAGCCATCGTAATAAGCCACATAATATATTCTTTCCGTCACATGCCATGGTCTGGTCTGCAACTCTAGAGCTAAACAATATGCCCAGACCCTTTTGCTGCCAGACGAGATCCTGTGAGCAGGCGCTATCGCAGCAGCTGCTTCTTTATTTGTAAAATGCAGAGAAATTAACAGTCCCACAGCAGTGGGGGTGTTTCTCTGTGCCCCCTCCGCTTCACTTGCACCAGCACATCCTGTTTAGTGGCACAGCGAGCCACAAAGTAATTTATCTAATGAGGGGCTGCACACAGCTGCTTAAGAATCAGAAGCCACAGGAAACGGACCGTCTGCACAGGAAAAACGACTACGATCCTTGCCTGTGCCAAGCAACTCTACAAAGACAAGGAGTACAACTCTATGGTTCTGGAGGTATGTTTCTTTTCTGAAATAGTGCATTTATAAGTATTGAGACCCAGAATGAATTGGTATTGATTTTGAAGTGTGTGTTGTTTCTGGAGATATTAAAGCTTTTTATAGTATTGTAGATACTAGATATCATTTGTTGGAAGATTACAGCTACTTGGTTTTGGTGGTATTAAATATGTCTGCATGTACAACTGTGGATATGTGTAGTTGAGATGTTCTGTTTGGAAAGAGTAAAGTACTGCTTTAGAGCTACAATATTTCATCTCTTAAAAATCAATGGCTTATTAGAGGAAATTAACATTACTACCCTGAATGACCCTGCTCTCTTACGTTGGAGATCTAGGATTTAATTTTTGGGAAGCATTACAGATTTGTGCCACCTTGCATACAGAAGGTCTTGCTTACTGAAAATCGGCTATTGGCTTGCAAATTTTAAAAGCCCCATTGCGCAGTGAGGTAATAAACCCAGTGAGAGGTACATGAGGCAAGGATTGTGGAGATCTGTGTGCCACAAGTGGTTCACCGGATGAGACGAGTAGGCACAGAATCAGTGCGGTGCCCAGCCAAAAAATGACATCAGTGAGGTTAGAGGAAGATGAGCACTCTAACAATGCTGTACCAGCGTGGTAAGAAAGAAGCTGAGATCCAGAAGTACAGAAGAGATGCCCTGTTGGTAGTCAATGGTGGCCCGGTCATGTGGTACGAACAGTGAGAGCTAGGGACACTTGTAGTGCTTGCTTGCTGGCGTTTTTTGAGGAGGCCCACTAGAGGGGCTACCTAGGGCCTACCTTAGGGGTGACATATGTAATGAAAAGAAAGGTTTGGGCCTGGCATGTAGGTTAACTTGCCAGGTCGAAATGGCGGTTTGAAACTGTAAGATGTTATGTTTATTTGTCCAGGACTCAGGGTTTATTTTAAAGAGAGCTGAGGGTAACCCATTTCGGCTGGGGCCCTGTTTGTTCAGCTTTTCATTATGATGTCTGTAATGCGGCATGCTCTTTCGTCTGCTGACCCCTTGTAACCGTTGGTTGTCTCCGGGCCTGGTCATGATTGGGTCAGATCTTGTTCCATGCCTATTTTCCCTGCCTTGTGTGTTTTGGTCATCTTTATTTTCCTTTGAGTCAGACAACTTATGTGATTTTATCTGGGGACTCAGATTGGTGGGGGTATATGATCTGCTACTTTCTGCATTGCCCCAGTCATTAGGGTTTTCTCCTGTCTGTCAGGGTAGCAGATAACACAAGTCACTAACCTTCCGGAACAAACGAGCAGGGGCGATGCTATGTTTCCCCCTCCCCCCAGCGCAGGCCCACAGAGGGATGAGATAATAACTCCCCTGCAAGACCGCCCACAGGGACCCAGCTGTGGTGCATTTAGGCTTGCAAGAGTGTCTTAGACTCTGGCGGGCACGCCAGTTTAAAAGTAGAGAGCTATGATTGGCCCTGGGATCTTGAATTCCCTTGGGCCATATCGCTGCTGCGGAAGTCAGAGTCCTGCAAGTTCTCTGATTGGCTGCCAGCAACATGCGAAAAATGTTGCTGCCAGCCATTACAGGACTCGTTGACTTAGCATAGCAAACAAATACTCTCAGACACTTTAAACATGCCTATTTGAAAGTGGAATACTCTGCTAAAACAGTTTCCATTGATTTAAGACTGAAAAGGAATGATTACAAGTAAAATAAAGTGCCGCAATAATGCCGCTAAATTTCAATTTTTGTGCCGCTAAATTTCAATTTTCGTGCCACTAAATTTGCAAATCTATGCCGCAATATCCTGGGGGGTCTTGTTTTTGCAGTGATTGTTATAAAGCACATGTTTAATTTAAAGATGAAATAATGCAGGGTGTGTAGTGTCTTCCCGTTGGCAGTGTCACCAGTGAACTTAAGGTGAACTGTTTTAACCATAGAAAGTCTTTATATTGTACTCTCACTCACAATCAAGTCTCATTATCCTCTCACATTTCTTTCCCTGACACACTCACACTGTCAGGTCTGTCTGGTTTACAGTACTATAACTGATTCATTTACACCAGATAAATGTGTAGCCCTGCATTCTAAGGCACCTGAAACCTGATGCTTTTAGTGTGCACACCACTGCCTTTCTGTACTCTTAGCCTGACTACATTAAGGCATTGCTGCTTTTGTGCAGACATTCATAGCTGCTAAATGTACCCATGGTAAATATCTCAATTTAAAGGTGAGCCCTGAACTTTTAACAGACATCGCATTGTTTGCGAGGACTTGAATTTTTGTTGTTAACAATGTAACTATGAAGAATAATCTAAAACTAGTCTTTCTTGCTGCTACCTAGTATAACAAAGTGTTGGCTCCTTCAGAGAGAAACAAAACTCACTCGTTCTCTCTCACCTTCCTTTCTCTGAATTGTATATTAGTTTGTGGTTGTGCAGGTTATTGTTATTGCTCATATGTTTACACTGATATGGGTTGTTTCCCTTTTGATAGGGTTTCATCGGTTATTAAACGTTTAAACCTAAAACAGGATAGACTAATTTTAATATGTGGCTGCTTATACTAATGTAGTGACACCCTGTCAAAACCCGATGGCCTGCCTATTGATATTGACACACCCTTAAATTGTGATATTGCATCTAGTATAGGTGGTGAGTATTGTGATTTATAGTGTTCGGGAGCCAACGTGATATGAGTGTCATCAAAGTTATTTCCATCTGTCTGATATACATATTTGCAATTTAATAGGTAGTACTTAGTAGTGTGTATAATAAAGATACTTAAAAAAAAAAAAAAGCACTGGCTGGACAGTGATTTATTGAGTATTGTTGTGGCGTACCAGTGATCTGGGGTTACTAGCCCACACCACTTACCCTGAGCATGTATTGGGCTGCTCTGCTTTGCTAACCTGAGAGAGTCAAGCACTACAATGGGGTACTTGGTTTCCAATAAAAAGGCTATTACTGACGTATTAATTGTAAAATGACTCACATCATTCGCAACTAATGTCTCAATTTCGTACAATCATGAATTGATAATTTCCAAGTCACTTGAAATTACAACTGAATGGAGCTTGATGTACATTGCAACCTTTATGTATTAAGTGGAGCAGTGTACCTTAATGTACTAGGTGCACATAAACTGGGTGTGCACTGCACCAGTGTGCTCTCCACCCTATTATGTAAAGTGTGCCAAGATCGACTGAACATGTGAACACTAATCTACGATGTGAGTGTTCTCAAGCACTATGCACCCCTCTGCTGCATACTACAATTGCAGACTTCTAGGCTGTAATATGCAATGGAAGGCTCTCTTGCAGGTTTTACTGAAAGACGTGATGTGTACTGTTGAGGAACTGTCCCTCCCTAGCATGAGCCAAAAATAGTACGAGTTCTGAAATGTCTGCTGGTGTGTGACCTAACAAACTGGCAAGAGCAACAGCCCCAGTCCTACTCTAATGATGTGTCCCAGGGCATTGTAGGGATCTGTTTGTTGCAGATCAGCATTTCCCTAGGGTGTTTATTTTGCTACTGCCCACTATGATTGGACCTCTGGAGGTTAAATGGAAATCTTTTGGGATTACAAGTTGTATACTACCCTGAGTGAGGTAGGTAGGTAGGTACTGCCCACTATTATTGGACCTCTGGAGGCTGAATGGAAACCTCTTGGACCCCGTTGGGATTACAATTTGTATACTACCCTGAGTGAGGTAGGTAGGTAGGTACTGCCCACTATTATTGGACCTCTGGAGGCTGAATGGAAACCTCTTGGACCCCGTTGGGATTACAATTTGTATACAACACTGAGTGAGGTAGGTAGGTAGGTACTGCCCACTATTATTGGACCTCTGGAGGCTGAATGGAAACCTCTTGGACCCCGTTGGGATTACAATTTGTATACTACCCTGAGTGAGGTAGGCAGGTAGGTACTGCCCACTATTATTGGACCTCTGGAGGCTGAATGGAAACCTCTTGGACCCCGTTGGGATTACAATTTGTATACTACCCTGAGTGAGGTAGGTAGGTAGGTAGGTACTGCTCACTATGATTGGACCTCTGGAGGTTGAATGGAAACCTCTTGGACCCCGTTGGGACTACAATTTGTATACTACCCTGAGTGAGGTAGGTAGGTAGGTACTGCCCACTATTATTGGACCTCTGGAGGTTGAATGGAAACCTCTTGGACCCCGTTGGGATTACAATTTGTATACTACACTGAGTGAGGCTGACTGATTACACTTCCTAAGAAACACGACATCTATCCCAGGATACCCAGATGGGAAAGAAAAGGTTGTGCCCGCCTGCATGAGGCTCTGTGCATGAGGCTCTGTGAAAATGAAAGCACGTAAAGCACAACAACACATTTAGTAACACAAAAAGGGCTTTGCCGCATCTTGGCTATTATCAATAAACACCCGGACTGGAGAAAATTGACCTCATCTGCTGTGTTTCTGCATTTCATCACCTGACGCACATTGTGCAATTTGAGAACATGTATCCTTCATTTTGAATAATTATCTTAAGGTTCTGACATTTTCTCACAGCACAACATAACAGTCCCCAACGAGTGTCCAAACCCCTAGCACATCCAAGTGTTTCACAATGAAGGCGGCTTTAAAAGTTATTGTTATATGTTGATGCTTCCCTCTTTTAGTGTGATGCAAGAAATCCATGCACAGGGTTCCTTTGTGATAAGATTTACTTGCTTGATTGACGTGCTTTTAAAACAGCATAGATGTGCTCTTTGTTTAAGGCATTTTAACCATTCTCATGTGCCATTTTCTGTTCAACATATACAATATACCATTGTGCTTAATAGATTAGAAAATACATTCATGAAGAGATTCGTAGTCAACCAGTGCCATTCTTATTTTATTTTAAAGAGCTTTTGGCAAAGAAATCAGTCATAAAGAGAATTAAAAACAGGGTAAGTAGTGTGGTTTTTTGAGAAGTTAACTATGTCTTAAATGATAAACAAAACTCTCACAGATCAGAAAGAATGCCGACCTTCTCATTGGGATTGCTCAAGCTCCACTCTTGTCTCTGCCTCTTATGAGCATCAGGACAAGAGCTGGCAGAGAAGCGAGCAAGGTTAGGAAGGGAACAGAGGACGGGCCAATACATTATTCACTATATAATGCAATGGAAAGGCAACAAGCAAACCTCAACCAACTTTAAAATATCTTGGTATGCGTGCATTATTTATTGTACTCTATTTTGTGTACTTAAACATTGATATGCTATTGGTAGTGCCCTCAAAATAAACCTATGCATTGGACTTCTTCCCCATCCAATGGTTTACTCGTGGTTGTGAAGTTTAACATTCCTGTTCGAGGTTCTGGACTCAGCAAAGGTTGTCAGGGGCCAAAAGGTCATAAATGAAGTATGTCATTCTATGACTACCCAAATAATAAACTTAGAGAGCACCCTCAGGTTGCACCATGCTGCACTCTTCACCTTGATTGGGTGTTACTGTTAAATGATTGAATTTGTGATAACTCCAACCCGAAAAAGATGTGACGCGTGGTATCCTACAAGCAACTCAAAGCATTTCGGGCCAAGAATGTTACACTCTTAATCAGGAGTACCTGATGCCTCCTTTCCTCTATGTCATAAGCTCAAAAATAGATAACACCTCACCTCAAAAACGGAGAACTTCACCATTATTAACTTATATATAAAGTAAAAACCTGAACATACACAAAAAGTTCATATTTGAGCAGTTCATAATAGCCAGCACATATACGTGCAGCACCATTAACGGAAGTTCCTCTTCTAAGGATTCACATGAAGTCCCCGCTGCTTGCCTATATGACATGGTCTCTCAAACATGCTTCCATTTCTACGGTATTTCAAACAAATCAGTTAATAAAAACATGTCAGACATACTCTTTCATTAAACCCTCTCAGTGGTACACAGTCTATAAATGATTGATCCAGAAATCTTCCATGTGTAGCAAAATGCTGCCCAATTCACCTTATCTTCTTGGTTCAGCAATCATTTCTACATACCTAGAATTCCATTTGTGTTCTCATTCCACAGTAGACTGCATGTGTAGACATTTTGGGGGATGGGTGTATGACGGAACAACGCATTCCGTTGCAACGCATGCCTTTACCACGCATGCATTACAACGCAAATGCCTTTACCACGCATAACCTTTACCACGCATGCTTTTACAACGTATTTTGTTGTAAAGCATGTATGGTAAAGGTGCATGTATGGTAAAGGTCCATGCGTGAAAAAAATGTTCCCTAACTCCTGCCCTCAGTCCTCAAGCCAGACCCTGAACCTCCCCCACCCGACCCTTTTTTAAAATACCCGACCCCTGCCCTTATCCCTAAAAACAGTCCCCTGCACGACCCCCACTACCCCAGCCCTTTTAAAATAAATACCCGACTCTGCCCTAACACCTAATTGTAGAAGCCAGCGTGAACCCCACTGTCCCCTGCCCTTTTTAAAAAATACCCGACCACTGCCCTAATCCCTATAAATACACTCCTGCACTACCCCCACTGCCCCCGCCCTTTTTAAAAAAAATCCACGACCCTGCCCTAAGGCCTAAACTTAGAACCCAGCGCGACCCACACTGCCCCTGCCCTTTTTAAAAATACCTGACCACTGCCCTAATCCCTAAAAATACACTCCTGCATGACCCCCACTGCCCCCGCCCTTTTTATTAAAATCCACGACCCTGCCCTAAGGCCTATACTTAGATCCCTGCACGACCCACACCGCCCTGCCCTTTTTAAAAATACCCGACCACTGCCCTAATCCCTAAAAATACACTCCGGCACAACCCCCACTGCCCCCGCCCTTTTTAAAAAAAATCCACGACCCTGCCCTAAGGCCTAAACTTAGAACCCAGCGCGACCCACACCGCCCCTGCCCTTTTTAAAAATACCCGACCACTGCCCTAATCCTTAAAAATACACTCCTGCACCACCCCCACTGCCCCCGCCCTTTTTCCTAAGCCCGAAATCTAGAAACCAGCGCGACCCCCACAGCCTTCTGCCCTTTTAAAAAATACCCGACCCCTGCCCTAATCACAAAAAAAAACACCCCTGGGTGACCCCCACCACCACCTGCCCTTTTTAAAAATACCCGCCCCAAAAGCCATCCCAAAAATAATCCTCCTTACCTTAACAGGACGACGACGAGGCAACTCTTGAAAGAGGAAGCGGAAGGATCTCTTTGCTCCTCATAACGACGCCGTTAGCCTTGACCACGCAGGTGCCTTTACCACTGTTACCAGCATATGCCCTCACCACGTACGTTGGTTGGTGAAGGCTGTGCGTGGTAACAATATATGCGTGGTAACGGCTGCGTGGTAAAGGCCCTGCGTGGAGACAGCTGCGTTGTAAAGGCTGTTTCCCATGGGGGATATGTACAATAGAAGTGGCGGAGAGTGTCGTTAGCCTTCTGGGCTTAACGACACGCTCCGCCACTTCGGAAATGCAAGGCTGCACCATATTTACAAGAATGTGGTGCAGCCTTTGCTTTTCCCCCTGTGATGGCGCTAAGTTTAACAACTTAGCGCCAACGCAGGCACCCTTGCACCATAGTGCAAGGGTGTCTGTGTGCAGGGGAGGATTGGTTATGTGTAGGAAGGTGTCCCTTCCTGCACATAAACATTCCCAAAATGCCATTTTGTAACTTTCGTGTGTGCTGCTTAATGCAGCACACATGAAAGTTACAAAATGACATTTTTTTAAAAAGGTTTGTTCATGCATGGGAAGGGACACGTTCCTGTACATGAACAAACCATGGCATTTTGCTTTTTCCAGGTGTGCTGCACAAGGCAGCACACATGGAAAAAGCAAAAACGAGGAGAAATAATGCATTTCTCCTCGTTTCGCCAACTTAAGACCAGGATTTCCTAGTCTTAATTTTGGCGCTGCCTCCTATGTACGCCACCCTTGTACATAGGGGGCAGTGTCAAATACAATGGGTGTTGCGGTGCAACATAACGTGATAGGGTGCCTTATGTACAAGGCAGCGTTAAGCCATGTTAAGTGGCTGAACGCTGCCTTGTACATAATTGAAGGCTCCTATCGCCACGGGAACATCACAAAAAGTGACGTTCCCGTGGCGATAGGGGCTTGTACATATGCCCCAAAGTCTTTTTTTTAAAAAAAATTCTCACTATATTGCGCTTTCTCTTTAATGGTGGCCTCGCCCCTTTCTTTAGACGCAGCTCGCCGTATTCACTTTAACAAACAAATGTGTTTTTTTTTGTAAAACTGCCCCATTCCGTGCTTTCACTCTAATATTGGCTGCGCTTTCTTGAACAGTTCTTTTTGCCGGCCGTGATGCATCAAGGGCTGATGCTCGGGCGTCCGCAAGACATGGCGTGCCATGTCACGACAGCAACAGTGTGTCCATTTCACGAGAGGGGACTAACCAGGAAGTTAAGTTACCAGTGAGACTGGCCGCGGTGCGAGCTGGCGGAAGTTATGGATTTGTTTCTTTAGTTTCAGTTTGAGTAGCAGCCACTGCTCCCACCGCTCTCTGTGCCGAATTGGTGCCTCATCATGCCGCTGTGGGATAACTTAATGCTACCGGCCTGGATTAATAAGGGAAGATTTTTTTTTTTTTTAAATAAAGGTTTGTCTGGCTTAGAGATCTAGGGGCATATTAACAACGAGGCGATAGACAATTATCGCCGCTTTAGCGTCCGTTTTCGGACGGAAAGCAGCGATAATTCTATCGCCTAATCAGCAAGGTCACGCTATCGCGTGAATCCCTGCACTATCGCCCTTTCCCACAACGCCATCCTTGCATCTCTAATGAGATGCAAAGTGGGCGTTACTGGGCGTACCCCAGATGGGCTACGTTGTAAATATCGCCGATGTGCACATCGCGATATTTACAAGGCAGCTCACGGGATGATAGCAGACGTTAGATTTTGGCGAAAACGGCCGTTTTCACCAAAATCTAACGTCTGCTATAATCCCGACTTACCTATGTTAGCCATAGGAGGTGGATTCTGCTGATACGACCCTGTGGGTCGTATCAGCAGAAGTATCGCTTTGCAGGGAACATCGCTGGAAAACCAGCCGATGTTCCCTGCAAAAGGGCGATAACATCGCTACTCTGAATTTTTATCGCCCTGGAGTAACGCGTTGTTAATAACGCGCTACCAGGGCGATAAATGCCAGAGATAGCCAGCGATAATATAATTATCGCTAAGCACGGCCAGCGATAATTATCGCTGGCCGTTGTTAATATGCCCCCTAGAGATCACTTAGCGTCTATGCCGGCTTCAGATTCTGTAATGTGCATTGATAGTATTGCAAAATTTGTTTTCCTTAATCAAAGGGACTGTGCTCCTTAAATAACAGTGAGTAATCAACTTGTGAGCAGGCAGAGTAAAGGAATATTTTCTAGTCTCCACATTAATTGGAATCTGTCATTCTTTTTAAAAAATATGTACTTCCGATAAATTATGGAAAGTACTGCACAGGGTGACATAGCTCCCTCAGTTATTGGCTTTGGAACTACAACTGTGTGTTCAGTAACACTAGAATTACATGCAATCTATAGGGCTGGCTGTCACTTACTTGCAGTTTAGAAGTACTGCCCTTAACTTTATTATCCTGATTTTGTAGTGTTTATTTCATCAACCTCGGAAGATTGATAAATTGACCAGGCCCCCTTGCTTTCACGTGCCTACACGTTCTGAACACCGATTTCCTGTTATTTTGATTTTCTGGCATCTGTTTGTTTTTAGATCAGTTTGAGTCCCTCTCGTTTACATCGTTATTTTGTTCTGTAATTGCCACTAGCCAAAACGCCCTACTGCTCATGAGGTTTGTGTGTTTGAGGTGCAACCTGTATGTCTGCTTGTCTGTCTCTGTGTAGTGTCAGCACTGTTTGCACAATAAATGCCTCTGGCAGTCAAGAGCTCAGTGCTAGAAGGCTTCCTGTTCTGCTGTCAGAAAGTTAAGCGAAACAAAATGTTCTGGTTAAAGTGGCCTCACTTGGAAGCAGCTTACAGTGGCATGCCCATTGTTTACTGAACAGTACCTTTAGGCACGAGCTTTGGGGTGCAGGTGGATACTGGTGGCAGGGTTTTACAGGCATCATCTTTGTCATCTTTCCATTGGCGTGTAAGATTGTGGGTGGTGACTCTGCTTCCCAAACCCTCTTCTTTATTGCCACAGTCCCTATGAGAGATACAATTGGATTATTGTGGAGCGGTCCGCAGACGTAGTCACTGCTATGATTCTCTTTGGGACAGAGTGCATTGCAATGTCTTTCCATCTGTATAGCGCCTTCGTTCCTCTTGCAAGGCCCAAATTAAATTTTCATGGTAGAGTAATAGACTACTCTTTTTGTTGTGCATGGTTGGTAGGGTGTCTGTATGGAAAGAGATTTTTTGTTGGCATGTGTGAAGTTTGGGGATTTTGCTCCAATCATGCTGCAGTGAACTTTTAGCAGTTTTTTAACGTGGCCTGCAGAAAGATCTGCAAGCGGTGCGTAAACACGCACTTTGTACATATAGTCCTTGCTTACGAGAAGCAAGGCTGGCAGTAAAAGAGGCGCAGTTACTGCCAGCCTTGCTTCTCGTAAGCAAGGACTATAAGTACAAAGTGTGTGTTTATACACTGCCTGCAGGTTTTCAAAACACATAAATAAAAGGCATTGTCATTTACAATACCAATAGCTCAAACTCTCGCAAATGCGAGACCTATAGCATTGCAAATGCTTGTTTTTGTTTATGTTTTACACAGTGTCTGTGGGAAAGACTGTTGTAATTAGTGATCTACTCTTGTTAATTTGCATGTTTTAAATGACATCCATCATTTTGCATTTCTGTACTGAAAATTTGGAACCAAAAGCAAATCTTAAATCTTTTTCTTTCTTCTTTCTTAACACAGGAGATCCTATTTGGTTATTGCACACACTTGGAATTTGGATTTTTCAAATACTTCTTTGTTGAAAATTCAGGCTATAAAAATGATGCTCCTCTCACTATTTGCAACATGGATCTATGGTAGATCTGCTCTCAACCACCAAAAATATTTTAATTCACTGATGTTCTAAAAGACAATGCTGTTGTAGCACATGTTCATGTATCCTACTATATCAATTAATATTACACTTAATCTATGAGTTTTAGATGCAGTTCAAAATAGAGAATACATGACACTCTGGATCATTCATTGTTCATTTACCTTTTAGATTTTACAGCGTATTGCTGTACAAAAAATAGGAATATCTTGGTTGGTCTCAATCACATTTCTCTGAATTAATGACCTTCCACCTTTTTACTCCAGGACATTCGCACATTTTCACCCAATAAAGACTTGCTGCACTAAGTACACCTGGTGATACTCCCATCTTCCTCCTTTCACATACAGCCACATTGTACTAGACACAATTCAAAATATGTTCCTATACTGACAAAATTGGTACACGTTTTAGGAAAGACAATATCAAAGTATGGTAGAGAGGCAAACATAGGACCTTATTTACAAGATATTGCCATAGGGCAGCACCGTAGGCCTTCCTCCTGTGCTGCCCTACGGCAAAAGAAAAGGGCAGGAATGCACCGTATCTATCGTATATGGTGCATTCCTTGCACCTTATCTATCAGATATGGTGCATTCCTGTCTTTTTCCCCTGCGCTGACGCATAATGGGTTGCCATGCGCCAACACAGGCACCATTACACCATGGTGCAAGGATGCCTGCATTGCAGGAATGATTGAGTTTGGGCAGGAAGGGAAACCTTCCTGCTCAAAAACAATCACAAGAGGTGTTTTCTTCTTTTTATGTGTGCTGCGGAATGCAGCACATATAGAAAAAGGAAAAACAAGCAGAAAAAAAGCTATTTCTCCTCGTTGCACCTCCCTTACGCCTCCGCTGGGCAGGCATAGGTTTTTGGCGCTGCCTCAGAGTTACAAAAAGAGTAAATGCAGAGAACATGTTGGCAACGGAGTCTGAGGAAGGAAGAAGTTGAATGAAGCGTAATCATGAGAAATGGATAGAGAAATTGCTATTATAGAGGTAGAGTTTTGATGGAGCACTGGGCCTGTCTCACCATTTATCCTGCAATGAACCTTTGATAGTTGTCTGAGAGGAAAATGGGGGTTAACATCAATCAAACAATTCAATTTACAGTGTAACCTATTTGGCTACACATTAAGATCCCAGAATCGATAAGCAAAGTTAAAGGAGTTTATTACAAATTAAGGGCCAAAGAAATATACATAAGTCTCAAAAACATGTTGTAAAGATACAAAATCACCACGAGTATCGCAAAGCGTCAAATGAAATTAAGTTTTAGTAGCATAAAGCATATAAGAAATTCAGTTGAAGCAATACAGAAGATGAGAAATTGAATTTGATGGTCAGTGTACAGTGTTCGATCCTTCTATCTATACATGAATAAATCTATTGTCGAATAAACTAGTTCTAAACTAAAGTTGAAGGCTTGGGAAACCTGGTTAGATCAGGGAAAGCAGGAAGGTGTCAGAATAGTGGAGACTTTAGTCACAGTTCTCCAAATCGAGGCAAAGTATAGCATAAAGACACACAATGGAAATATGAGCACGGAGGTCTAAACCTCAAAGAGTCCAATGGGTATCTAAATAAAGACTAAAGTGTGAGCACTAATTAAACCCACAGAACATTCGAGAATTCCACTTCATCAACTCCAGTAGATTTCCTCCTTCTCACAGTAGAAATTGGCAACTTCACTCAGTTTTTTCTAACCCTGGGCGGTGAACTCCGCTCCACTCGCGGAGTTTGCAGAGTTTTCCGCACTCCGCATTACGTGGAGATCACGGAGTTCCGAAAAACTCCACCCCTCATAGCGGAGTTTTTTACCTCGCTCGCGTTAGTCAACGTCAAGTTGGCAACCGCGAGCGAGGAAAATCAACCTACTGGCGAGATTTTTCCTCGTTTGCGATCGGCAACATCAAGTTGGCGAGCGCGAGCGTGGAAAATCAACCTCCCGGCGGGATTTCTCAATGCGGTGGGGTCAGGTTTTTCATTGCGAGTGGTCGCGTTTGCTCACGACCGCTCGCGTTGAGATACAGCCCATTCGCATTGAGAAAGCTGCCACTCGAGTAAAAATCTACTCGAGCGGCAGAAAAGGAAAGCAGGGACCGCTTGCTCTGTGCATGATGTCGTTCGCGATGATTGCACAGTGCGGACAAGCATCCGGCACTGTGCAATCACCGCAAACGGCATTTTTCTATTGTACTCCGCCGCTTGCGGAGCTCCGCGTAGTTTTTTGCACTTCGCGGTATTCCACGTAGTGCAACTCCGCGAACTCCGCCCAGGGTTAGTTTTTTCATCCTTCGGTTTGAACATTAGGACGACCTTGGATGTATCCCTGCTCCTGATATGCCGTTAATAGAAGTCTCCTCTTAGTTTGTTAGCACATCTCATTCTTGCCAAAAATTCACCTCCTGGAACTCACAATCTCTAATATACAGTACGCCTTTCACTTACTATGTGATCATGTGAACGCACCTGCAAAAGAAAGAATATTGCAGCACAAGCAAACTTTCACGATGAAGGTCAAACAATGAAGACCAATTGCTTAAAGCCTTTGGTAAAAGCTTCCTTAATAAAACAGTCAGTGTACATGATAAATACATGATTATATATGCACCTACGATTATAGAATGAATTCTGACATTAATATATGAAAACATGAGTGCATAAAATGAAATTTCAGTAAAAACAGTATAACTTGAAATGCACAAGTGTGAATGTCAACAAGAACTACAATTTGTGACAGTATAATGAAGGTATTAGAGCACACACTTATGTGAATGACTATTTTCCACAGTTAATACACTCCAGCAGTATGTTTGATGCTTCTTTCTACATTAATAGGATTAAGGCACACAAAATATATGGTGCTATGTGCACATAAATATTACACTTCTGTGATGTGCACGGGGGCTAAAATTACGCTGCTCCAGTTTCGATCAGTTTAAGGAATGAAAGGAGAAGTGAGAAAAGTGGTGCCTGTATGTGGATAAATAGTCTATGTGCTAGTGAGAGGACAGATAATTTGGGAACTGCAGGCAAGGCATTGGTATGGATCTGACAACACTACATTAAAAAAAATACAAGGTTGGTTGCAGAGAAATACAAAGACGATAAAGAAGATACCCTATGGTGATGGATGGCTATTGTACTTAAGGTGGGCTGCATGAAAGACACAGGCTTTCATGAACAGAAACCCAAGATCAGGTAGAGAGAAGGTGTAATGATGAAACAAAATACATCCAACCAGAATTGGAAACAAGGATAATACTAATGTGGGTTTAAATGCAATAATTAACAGTGGCTAAGGATTACAATTAGTATAGGTGTTCACCTTTACGGCAAGATAAAAGTGGAGTGTGGCTTTAACATGAGAGAAAATGTTGGTCACAAGCAATATCTGTAATTGAAGATAAATCTCTGTTAATTAAATCTAGATATAATGGTGTTTTCAAAGTGTAAAGTAAGACTAAATGAAATAAGTGGTCAAAATCATTGAATGTGAAGTACCTGGGGACCTAGAAGGTATAGGAGCATGCTGATCTTGATGAGCAGCTTATCACTAGAAGGAGTGAGCTTTTCTTTCATGTATAAACATTATTTTGAGAAGCAATGCTCTTGTATGACACAATGATATTTGAAGGTCAAGCAAGTCTTCATAGCAAACCAGCCTTGTTGTGGAAGACTTGGGTATATGCTTCCACTCCCTGGATCCTGTACTCACTCCTACTGCTGATACTTTTTGAACTATTTGTTTTGTCTTTTCTTTTAAAAAATTCTCACTATATTGTGCTTTCTCTTTAATGGTGGCCCGCCCCTTTCTTTAGACGCAGCTCGCCGTATTCACTTTAACAAACAAATGTTTTTTTTTTTGTAAAACTGCCCCATTCCGTGCTTTCACTCTAATATTGGCTGCGCTTTCTTGAACAGTTCTTTTTGCCGGCCGTGATGCATCAAGGGCTGATGCTCGGGCGTCCGCAAGACATGGCGTGCCATGTCACGACAGCAACAGTGTGTCCATTTCACGAGAGGGGACTAACCAGGAAGTTAAGTTACCAGTGAGACTGGCCGCGATGCGAGCTGGCGGAAGTTATGGATTTGTTTCTTTAGTTTCAGTTTGAGTAGCAGCCACTGCTCCCACCGCTCTCTGTGCCGAATTGGTGCCTCATCATGCCGCTGTGGGATAACTTAATGCTACCGGCCTGGATTAATAAGGGAAGATTTTTTTTTTTTTAAATAAAGGTTTGTCTGGCTTAGAGATCTAGAGATCACTTAGCGTCTATGTCGGCTTCAGATTCTGTAATGTGCATTGATAGTATTGCAAAATTTGTTTTCCTTAATCAAGGGGACTGTGCTCCTTAAATAACAGTGAGTAATCAACTTGTGAGCAGGCAGAGTAAAGGAATATTTTCTAGTCTCCACATTAATTGGAATCTGTCATTCTTTTTAAAAAATATGGGGCAGATGTATGTCTCTGGCGCATCCATGCCATGCAAATCAGCAGGGATGCGCCAGGAAGATGCGGTCACGCAAAGCTTGCCCTTGCGCCACCAAGCAGATGCGCCGCATTTACAATGCGGTGCATCGTGGCGCAAGGATAAGCAGATGCGTGATGCATCTACCAGCGTAAGGTTGGCGCAGCGCTGAAGTTGTGTCGCAAGCGCGACGCAACTCCAGCACTATTCCAACCTGCCCTATCCCTAACATGGGGCGTCACGCCTTACGCCTGCTTGAAGCAGGTGCAGGGTTTTGACGTAGCATGGACGTAAAAGTGACTCAGTGAAATCTTGTAGATTTCACTGCGTCATTCTTCCGAGGCGTTCCTGCGACGGAACGCCCTCCCTGTGCCGGGACGCCCACATGAAACCTGACGCAGGTTTCATGCGGCGCAGAGAGCTCACAACGTGACGCATCTCCCTAGATGCATCACGTTGTAAATCCCCGCAGCATGGCGCAGCGTATGCGCCGCTGCGTCCACAAAAGTGACGAACGGCGGGCGCAAAAGTGGGTCGAAGGGCCTTGATAATCCGCCCCTATGTACTTCCGATAAATTATGGAAAGTACTGCACAAGTGTGACATAGCTCCCTCAGTTATTGGCTTTGGAACTACAACCGTGTGTTCAGTAACACTAGAATTGCATGCAACCTATAGGGCTGGCTGTCACTTACTTGCAGTTTAGAAGTACTGCCCTTAACTTTATTATCCTGATTTTGTAGTGTTTATTTCATCAACCTCGGAAGATTGATAAATTGACCAGGCCCCCTTGCTTTCACGTGCCTACACGTTCTGAACACCGATTTCCTGTTATTTTGATTTTCTGGCATCTGTTTGTTTTTAGATCAGTTTGAGTCCCTCTCGTTTACATCGTTATTTTGTTCTGTAATTGCCACTAGCCAAAACGCCCTACTGCTCATGAGGTTTGTGTGTTTGAGGTGCCACCTGTATGTCTGCTTGTCTGTCTCTGTGTAGTGTCAGCACTGTTTGCACAATAAATGCCTCTGGCAGTCAAGAGCTCAGTGCTCGAAGGCTTCCTGTTTCAGCTGTCAGAAAGTTAAGCGAAACAAAATGTTCTGGTTAAAGTGGCCTCACTTGGAAGCAGCTTACAGTGGCATGCCCATTGTTTACTGAACAGTACCTTTAGGCACGAGCTTTGGGGTGCAGGTGGATACTGGTGGCAGGGTTTTACAGGCATCATCTTTGTCATCTTTCCATTGGCGTGTAAGATTGTGGGTGGTGACTCTGCTTCCCAAACCCTCCTCTTTATTGCCACAGTCCCTATGAGAGATACAATTGGATTATTGTGGAGCGGTCCGCAGACGTAGTCACTGCTATGATCTCTCTTTTGGGACAGAGTGCATTGCAATGTCTTTCCATCTGTATAGCGCCTTCGTTCCTCTTGCAAGGCCCAAATTAAATTTTCATGGTAGAGTAATAGACTACTCTTTTTGTTGTGCATGGTTGGTAGGGTGTCTGTATGGAAAGAGTTTTTTTGTTGGCATGTGTGAAGTTTGGGGATTTTGCTCCAATCATGCTGCAGTGAACTTTTAGCAGTTTTTTAACGTGGCCTGCAGAAAGATCTGCAAGCGGTGCGTAAACACGCACTTTGTACATATAATCCTTGCTTACGAGAAGCAAGGCTGGCAGTAAAAGAGGCGCAGTTACTGCCAGCCTTGCTTCTCGTAAGCAAGGACTATGGGTGGCAAAGTGTGCAGTTTATACACTGCCTGCAGGTTTTCAAAACACATAAATAAAAGGCATTGTCATTTACAATACCAATAGCTCAAACTCTCGCAAAAGTGCGAGACCATAGTAGCATTGCAAATGCTTGTTTTTGTTTATGTTTTACACAGTGTCTGTGGGAAAGACTGTTGTAATTAGTGATCTACTCTTGTTAATTTGCATGTTTTTAATGACATCCATCATTTTGCATTTCTGTACTGAAAATTTGGAACCAAAAGCAAATCTTAAATCTTTTTCTTTTCTTCTTTAACACAGGAGATCCTATTTGGTTATTGCACACACTTGGAATTTGGATTTTTCAAATACTTCTTTGTTGAAAATTCAGGCTATAAAAATGATGCTCCTCTCACTATTTGCAACATGGATCTATGGTAGATCTGCTCTCAACCACCAAAAATATTTTAATTCACTGATGTTCTAAAAGACAATGCTGTTGTAGCACATGTTCATGTATCCTACTATATCAATTAATATTACACTTAATCTATGAGTTTTAGATGCAGTTCAAAATAGAGAATACATGACACTCTGGATCATTCATTGTTCATTTACCTTTAGATTTTACAGCGTATTGCTGTACAAAATAGGAATATCTTGGCTGGTCTCAATCACATTTCTCTGAATTAATGACCTTCCACCTTTTTTACCCAGGACATTCGCACATTTTCACCCAATAAAGACTTGCTGCACTAAGTACACCTGGTGATACTCCCATCTTCCTCCTTTCACATAAAGCCACATTGTACTAGACACAATTCAAAATATGTTCCTATACTGACAAAATTGGTACACGTTTTAGGAAAGACAATATCAAAGTATGGTAGAGAGGCAAACATAGGACCTTATTTACAAGATATTGCCATAGGGCAGCACCGTAGGCCTTCCTCGTGTGCTGCCCTACGGCAAAAGAAAAGGGCAGGAATGCACCGTATCTATCGTATATGGTGCATTCCTTGCACCTTATCTATCAGATATGGTGCATTCCTGTCTTTTTCCCCTGCGCTGACGCTTAATGGGCTGCCATGCGCCAACACAGGCACCATTACACCATGGTGCAAGGATGCCTGCATTGCAGGAATGATTGAGTTTGGGCAGGAAGGGAAACCTTCCTGCTCAAAAACAATCACAAGAGGTGTTTTCTTCTTTTTATGTGTGCTGCGGAATGCAGCACATATAGAAAAAGGAAAAACAAGCAGAAAAAAAGCTATTTCTCCTCGTTGCGCCTCCCTTACGCCTCCGCTGGGCAGGCATAGGTTTTTGGCGCTGCCTCAGAGTTACAAAAAGAGTAAATGCAGAGAACATGTTGGCAACGGAGTCTGAGGAAGGAAGAAGTTGAATGAAGCGTAATCATGAGAAATGGATAGGAGAAAATTGCTATTATAGAGGTAGAGTTTTGATGGAGCACTGGGCCTGTCTCACCATTTATCCTGCAATGAACCTTTGATAGTTGTCTGAGAGGAAAATGGGGTTAACATCAATCAAACAATTCAATTTACAGTGTAACCTATTTGGCTACACATTAAGATCCCAGAATCGATAAGCAAAGTTAAAGGAGTTTATTACAAATTAAGGGCCAAAGAAATATACATAAGTCTCAAAAACATGTTGTAAAGATACAAAATCACCACGAGTATCGCAAAGCGTCAAATGAAATTAAGTTTTAGTAGCATAAAGCATATAAGAAATTCAGTTGAAGCAATACAGAAGATGAGAAATTGAATTTGATGGTCAGTGTACAGTGTTCGATCCTTCTATCTATACATGAATAAATCTATTGTCGAATAAACTAGTTCTAAACTAAAGTTGAAGGCTTGGGAAACCTGGTTAGATCAGGGAAAGCAGGAAGGTGTCAGAATAGTGGAGACTTTAGTCAAAGTTCTCCAAATCGAGGCAAAGTATAGCATAAAGACACACAATGGAAATATGAGCACGGAGGTCTAAACCTCAAAGAGTCCAATGGGTATCTAAATAAAGACTAAAGTGTGAACACTAATTAAAACCCACAGAACATTTCGAGAATTCCACTGCATCAACTCCGGTAGATTTCCTCCTTCTCACAGTAGAAATTGGCAACTTCACTCAGTTTTTTCTAACCCTGGGCGGTGAACTCCGCCTCCACTCGCGGAGTTTGCAGAGTTTTCCGCACTCCGCATTACGTGGAGATCACGGAGTTCCGAAAAACTCCACCCTGCGTAGCGGAGTTTTTTACCTCGCTCGCGTTCGTCAACGTCAAGTTGGCAACCGCGAGCGAGGAAAATCAACCTACTGGCGAGATTTTTCCTCGTTTGCGATCGGCAACATCAAGTTGGCGAGCGCGAGTGTGGAAAATCAACCTCCCGGCGGGATTTCTCAACGCGGTGGGGTCAGGTTTTTCATTGCGAGTGGTCGCGTATGCTCACGACCGCTCGCGTTGAGATACAGCCCATTCGCATTGAGAAAGCTGCCGCTCGAGTAAAAATCTACTCGAGCGACAGAAAAGGAAAGCAGGGACCGCTTGCTCTGTGCATGATGTCGTTCGCGATGATTGCACAGTGCGGACAAGCATCCGGCACTGTGCAATCACCGCAAACGGCATTTTTCGATCGTACTCCGCCGCTTGCGGAGCTCCACGTAGTGCAGCGGAGTTTTTTTTGCACTTCGCGGTGTTCCACGTAGTGCAACTCCGCGAACTCCGCCCAGGGTTAGTTTTTTCATCCTTCGGTTTGAACATTAGGACGACCTTGGATGTATCCCTGCTCCTGATATGCCGTTAATAGAAGTCTCCTCTTAGTTTGTTAGCACATCTCATTCTTGCCAAAAATTCACCTCCTGGAACTCACAATCTCTAATACACAGTACGCCTTTCACTTACTATGTGATCATGTGAACGCACCTGCAAAAGAAAGAATATTGCAGCACATGCAAACTTTCACGATGAAGGTCAAACAATGAAGACCAATTGCTTAAAGCCTTTGGTAAAGCTTCCTTAATAAAACAGTCAGTGTACATGATAAATACATGATTATATATGCACCTCACGATTATAGAATGAATTCTGACATTAATATATGAAAACATGAGTGCATAAAATGAAATTTCAGTAAAAACAGTATAACTTGAAATGCACAAGTGTGAATGTCAACAAGAACTACAATTTGTGACAGTATAATGAAGGTATTAGAGCACACACTTATGTGAATGACTATTTTCCACAGTTAATACACTCCAGCAGTATGTTTGATGCTTCTTTCTACATTAATAGGATTAAGGCACACAAAATATATGGTGCTATGTGCACATAAATATTACACTTCTGTGATGTGCACGGGGGCTAAAATTACGCTGCTCCAGTTTCGATCAGTTTAAGGAATGAAAGGAGAAGTGAGGTAAGTGGTGCCTGTATGTGGATAAATAGTCTATGTGCTAGTGAGAGGACAGATAATTTGGGAACTGCAGGCAAGGCACTGGTATGGATCTGACAACACTACATTAAAAAAAATACAAGGTTGGTTGCAGAGAAATACAAAGACGATAAAGAAGATACCCTATGGTGATGGATGGCTATTGTACTTAAGGTGGGCTGCATGAAAGACACAGGCTTTCTTGAACAGAAACCCAAGATCAGGTAGAGAGAAGGTGTAATGATGAAACAAAATACATCCAACCAGAATTGGAAACAAGGATAATACTAATGTGGGTTTAAATGCAATAATTAACTGTGGCTAAGGATTACAATTAATATAGGTGTTCACCTTTACGGCAAGATAAAAGTGGAGTGTGGCTTTAACATGAGAGAAAATGTTGGTCACAAGCAATATCTGTAATTGAAGATAAATCTCTGTTAATTAAATCTAGATATAATGGTGTTTTCAAAGTGTAAAGTAAGACTAAATGAAATAAGTGGTCAAAATCATTGAATTTGAAGTACCTGGGGACCTAGAAGGTACAGGAGCATGCTGATCTTGATGAGCAGCTTATCACTAGAAGGAGTGAGTTTCTTTTCTTTCATGTATAAACATTATTTTGAGAAGCAATGCTCTTGTATGAGACAATGATATTTGAAGGTCAAGCAAGTCTTCATAGCAAGCCAGCCTTGTTGTGGAAGACTTGGGTATATGCTTCCACTCCCTGGGTCCTGTACTCACTCCTACTGCTGATACTTTTTGAACTATTTGT